>VZZY01023743.1:0-94601 GCA_013400335.1 Eurystomus gularis | reverse complement strand
TCCCTCCCTCCCTCCCTCCCCTTGGCCTCGAGTCTCTCCAGTGATGGAGAGAGCGTCACCGTCTCCTAGCAACGCTCCTAGCAACGCTCCTAGCAACCGGGCAACATCTGCTCCCGCTGGACCAATCCGCGCCGGGAACATCTGGGCACCCACCTCCGCGGGCTGCGGCCGGGAGGTGATGCTCTCCTCAGTGGCTGCAGGGACCCGCAGGAGCTGCCACCACCACCACCACCTCCACCACCTCCTCCTCCACCACCTCCTCCAGGAGCAGCAGGGAAGGACGGGGAGCAGCCCTCCTGCTGGAGCCGGGGCTCGCTGGGTGAGTGTCGTTGGGTTGGCGATGGCTGGGGACAGCGAGCCGTGGGGTTGTCTGTGGCAGCGAGCTTGGTGTGGGGCTTTGCTGGTGGGATCTGCCCAAACGGCTTTAGCAGGTGGTTATTGGCATGGAGTTAAGTTTTGTGTTTGTTTGTGAGCTCTCAGCTTTGCTGCATGGTGCAAAGAGGGTGAGGAGATGAGGGGGAGGCTTGCCACCCGTCCTGCAGCGCTGCGGGCTGTGGGCAGAGGTGCCTGCGGCTCTGCCGGACTCTACCCTGCTCTATGAAATACCATTTTAATCAGAGTCATCTTTTTACGGTCAAAGCTGAACTCTGAAAAGTAACCATAGCTACTCTTTCATCGCCTGCTAGCGAAGTATCATCCTCTGGGATGAGACAACTGTCTAAATATAGATGTCGTATAGCTGCGAGACACGAATACGCACACATACACGCTCTCTTTCTTTCTCTCTTGCGGGATTTAGACCTGTTTACTTTCACTCACGTACGTAAAAAGTGTGAGTGTCTCAGCACACACATGTAGAAGTGCAGATTTGGGGTATGCACATGCATATCTGTGATTGTTTTTCCCCCGAAGCGGGAAATGTTCTTACTACAGCGTGCCAAATACTCCCCCCAGAAGACAAGGCATCAGCTGGATGCTGCTGCTCCTACTTGCAGCCTAGAAACTATACGGTATGAAGGGGAAACACTGAAGCATGCACGCCGCAATAATTCTGTTAAAGGAAAATGGTAATCCGACTTTCCCCAGACCTGTCTTACTCTGCAGGCAGTGTGGGTGTGTATGAGTGTGTGCGATAGGAAATTAATGCTACTACTCAAAATAATGACGTGGTTTTAATAGTAGCCCTTTAGCTCTCCTCTGAGGCTGACAAGGATTAATGGAGAAAATAATGTGCCATTTTAAGAGGTGGTGTTCAGGGCAGTAATCATGTTCTAGCTCAGGAAACTTCCGGATATTTAGAAAAGCAGGCTGTATATTTGCAGCATTTGCTCCGAGAGGGTTACAGCTATACCACTGAGAGGCTGAAATGGTTTTTCTTAATGTTGTATTTTACTTTTCTGATGTCTGAAAGGGAGTCCAGGAAGCAAGGTCAAAGTTAGGGAATTGGATGTGACATCAGACCTCTTATTTTTTCCTGTTAGTAAGCCCTGTGGGGCTGCTGAAATAGCACTTTCCTCTCTCATGGTCCAGCTACTTGCTGTGTATGTCCTGACTTTGCCACCTGAACCATGTGTGTTTCTCCTTGATCCACCACGGCAGGTAACTGTTCAGCAGTGCTGTGCTGCCAGAAATGCTCGCTGAGCCCGTGCGAGGAGGAAATCTTACCAGAACTGCTGAGATCATCCCAGAAAGACCCTTTGCAGATTGACTCCGCATCCACAGGTAACTACCAAGTTTGCAGACTTGGGCTTGCCTTCAGAGCGAGGGAAATTACATGGATTAGTGTTGAAAAGGGGGTAAACCTGGAAATACGATTTTATTCTATTGATAAAAGCAGTGGGACCACAAGGAGCGAGACAGGAATAGTCAGTCGTTAAGTCTCGTGCCTTCATGCACTCATCAGAGCCCTTCAGATGCTTTTGCCTTGCATACACGTGAGCCCAGGGAGAATCTGCAATTAGGGAGACCTGCAAAGCAATTAGCAAACTAAAAGAAAGGCAGTTTTAAAGTGCAAAGGCAGCAGCTCCAGCCAGCAGGCAACAGCCTGGCTGTGGGTCCCCACCTTTCCACGGGTCAATTAAAGGAGGCTCTCTCTGCCTGAGCGAGGTATGAGACTCGATACTCTGGAAGGACTGCGATCGATTGGCAGTCCGTGTGAAATCCTGGGGCTGGCATGTGTTTTCGATCCGCGTGTTCATCTGCCTGTGGTCTGGTAGGTTTGCATTCTCAACTGGGAATCCCACAGTGGGACCAGCTGCTTTTCCTGCCCCTGAAGAAGGGAAATGCAGCTGCATAGCGTGTGGAATCAGAGGAAGGTTTCAGCTGAGCACTCCCTAATTGCGAGTGCTGCTAAGGTTAGAGACGGGGGAATTTATCACTGCAGTTTGCCAGCAGTTGCAAGGACATGATGATATTTCCTGCCATGTCAAAGTCATGTCTCCTGCTGGTAATAAACGCCGATTTCTGTGGGCTCAGAAGCCTCAGGTTTTCTGTTTGTGCATGCAAGAGATGCTCAGAAATGGTTTCCGTCTCAGCCAGCTTTAGCTTGCATATTGATCATTCTTTTTTACGCTGCGAGAGGAAACCCTGCAGGGCACCGGCACATTGACTCACCCGCTTCTGCGCCCAGCGTCGCAGGTCTGCCTTGGCCAGCGAGCCTCTGTGCTTACCCCCTGCAGACATCTGCAGCAACAAGCCAATAGTACCTGCTCGTACAACCCCTTTCACTGCAGCACCGAGCAGGCAGGGATGTATTTTCTTCCTGCGGAAAGGTAGGAGAGGTAAAGGCACTGGCAGGTGTGGGAACGCTCCCAAGGTCTCATGTACGAGCTCTGGAGCAGAGCTGCTGTGCAGACCCAGGGCTTGCTGATCCCACTCTGTTGCTTGAGATGGAAAAGCACAAGCTCTGTTGTTTTTTTTTCCTGGCTGTTCAATCATTTGTTAAGCCTTGTCTTGCCTCCTGTCTGGGCGAGCTTGCAGCCCTGTTGAAATCACCCGGCACTAATTCGTGCTGAAGAGGGGGCTCCTGTCGCTGGGGTGATGCGGAAGCGCAGGGACCAGATGAAGAGCATTTCTTGCAATTTGCAGTTCAACTGTGAAGTTGCCGTGTTATAAATCTATTTCCAAGCCAATTTAGATAAGATAACCTTCTGTCCAAACATGCCTAATAACTCTGCGGGCACCACACCACAGAGCACCGTAATTATTCCCGGCAAAAAAAGATAGGAACGGGCACATTTTGCTCTTTTGAAAGTACAATTAAAGCCCTCGCGAAGCTGCGCTTGAGAGATCCAGGCTTGAGACAGAGGTGTCTATTCCCTCACTGCTGCGTGTGGGATTTATGTTTCAAACTTCCATTAGTGTTAATGGCAGCTACAGCCGTCGTGCTCCGATGTGCCGTGCATTCAGAGCAGGGTGTAAACACTGGCCAATGTGAGCAAGCAGCGCCTGCCCCGTGGCTCCCAAGCCCTGGCAGCGCTGCCCACCAGAGCAGATTTTACCAAGTCCTTGGTGAGTAGCAGAGGGCTTGCAGCTGAATGCCGGCGGGATGCTGAATGCGCTTTTCCAAGGTTCAGTTTCCAGGCTGGAAGGACAAACCTCACGCTCAGGACTCAGCACTATACTGGTTAGTCCCTGTGGGGAAATTTGGCCCTGTGCCTTGACTTGTGGTGTAGCGCTGAAAAAAACGTAATGTGATTAAGATGTATCTGTCTCTGAGCTTGAGTGAGGCAGAGGCAGTGACTCATACCACCTTGCTGTAACTGTCAAAACACTTGGCTCACGGGAATAGCCTTCCACACAAAAAGCACTGATTCAATATGTTTATATTTAAACAAAATACGAAAGGTCTGATTCACTGCGGCATTACTACAGCCCTGTATGCCTGTAACCCTGGCCAAACTGCCCTTAGGCATGCACAGAGCTAGTCCGCTCTGACTTTTAAGCCAAGTGTTACAGAGAGCCTTGGTCCTTGCAAGCGTCCTGCAGGGAGAGGTGCCCCTCGTCAGCTTTAGCGTTGCTGCTGGTGTCGAGGGCACAGTGCAAGGGCACGGGTCATGCTCTCATTCCCCTGCACCTGCAGACAGATGTGTGAACGTCACCACCAGCCGCAAAAGATGACGGTGACGAGCTGGGTGGTGGTGGGATGGCAGCTACACTGAGCACAAGAGCAGACCTTGAGTTTCTGTAGAGCAGCCCTGTGGTGGGACTTGCCTTTGCTTCGCTTTCTCTTCCTGTTGCTGCAGGCATGCAGGCAGCACCCCTTCCCTCCCAGAGAGTGGAGGTAGAAGTTGAGGCACCCACGACAACCCATGGGAGCTGCTGGGTTGGGGAAACGGCTGTCCTGGACCCTGCAGATTTGGAATTGTTGGAATTTGCTTAACAGCTAGCATGGTGTTGAGCAGCTTGTAGCTACTTTGTTTTTAGAGTGGTAGCCTTCCACTTAGAAGTGGGAACACATTTAAAACCAATCGTGCAGCCCAGAGGTGCTATTGTTGTTCATTTGCTGGTTGTTTCTTTTCCTTGCTACTAAAGGAAGTTACGGAGGTTGTTACAACTGTGCCACTTTGTCTGATGTAAGGTCTCTAGCCAACCACTTTGCACCCAAAAGTCCATCCCAGGCTGGTGCTGAATGTACCCCAGAAAGGGGATGATGGTTGGATGCTCGATGAACCCACTTCCAGAATAGTCATATGTGTCCCTCTGCAAAATACAGTTCTTTCCATCTGCTTCTGCCAGCAAACATCAGCCCTCAGCCCATGGCATGTGCTAAAACCCATAGCTCCCTCCTTCCTTCCCTCCCTTCCTCCTTCTCTCCCTCCCTGCCTGCCTCCCTCCCTTCCTCCCTCCCAGGGCCAGGACTCCATCGCTAAGGAGGGCAAGGGCCTTGTCCTGGCTACCTGCTGTTTGCTGGTGTCGCCAGCACCACTCCTGCTCAGGGAATGCTGAATGTCCCGTTGTCTCCCTCCAGCTCTGGGGCAGGGAGAAGGATTCCTGCAGCCAGGAGCAGCAAAGGATAGGTTTGCAGAGAGCTGGCGGAGCTGAAGGACTGAGCTGTGATGCTCTGCACACTGTGTTTGTCCCTCTTGCCCCTGCACCTC
This sequence comes from Eurystomus gularis, assembly GCA_013400335.1. Lineage (NCBI taxonomy): Eukaryota > Metazoa > Chordata > Aves > Coraciiformes > Coraciidae > Eurystomus > Eurystomus gularis. The sequence goes on along the minus strand of VZZY01023743.1, from coordinate 89,502 downwards.
GGCTGGTTTTCTGCTGCAAGCAGGCAGTGCTAGGTCTGTGCTTCCAGCCTTTCTATTGAAAACCACCAGGGAGCAATTTTTAGCATTTAGAGTCTTGGTTTGAAGGGAAAAGATGGAACCATGGTTGGCTCATCAACCTGCACACTGGGTTTGGCTGCTTTCCCAGCCCTGACAGCCTGGGTGGCCACAGGAATATCACTTCATCTTTCTGTACCTTTGTCTTCCTCAGAGTAGTGTGAGGAAAATTGTAACATTCTCTCATCCTACGGTGCTGGGAGGATAAATGCATTTGTGACTGCAGTCAGAAAACACAGCAGTGGGGTTTTCACCTAGGATAACCTAATATCTGAGTAATTAAACATCCAGGATGTCCAGGCTCTGGTGTAATTCAAATACTAGAATAACACCTGCAGGCAGTGAAGATTACTGCGTATGAATTTAAACCAGTGTTTGCAGCTACTCGGTGCTAGCAGAGCAGTGAAGGCCACAGCCATACCCTTGCCCTTGAGAGCTGAGGTTGGTGCAGGGAGCTTCTCTGGTGTGTGCAGTGGTTGACCAAAACGTAGCAAGGACAATGGTCCCTCTCCTGGGAAAATGCTGCTGTTTCATGCAATCCATGTTGGGCCAGGTCCCAGCACAGGGCTGGGGGACTTGGCTCCAAATGAGGTGTTAATCCACTAGTCAAGAGTTTTCTGCCTAGATTTGTAACATTCTTTATGGGAAACCTCCATCCTCACGGGCTTTAAATTCAGGAAGAGAACACACGAAGACTCTCCTATGAGGGGATTTCTTCTTCAACCCCTTCTTGTGCGTTTTTGATGTAAAGGAAGGGAAAACAAGGCGAGATGCCATCAGTCCCTGAAATAGTTGTGTGGATATCTTTTCAGTCCCGTCTGCAGCTAAGACTCAAGGACCCTCCCATGCCCCATGGCATGATCCTTCCAGTGACAAGCATTCTGTGGTTTGTCTGCGCAATACCTTTTGGCTTTTCTACTGTGGCAGAGATGCAGTCCAGAACCAAGTCCTTTATTTCCTCAGAAAACCTGGTTTTCAAATGCCCCCATAAAGAGATCTTAATTTGGTGAATAAAACATACCCCACAGGACCTGACTTGGAGTTATTCTAAAAAGTGGCTACAGATACTTTCTTTCCTTGGGCTGCCTTTTATGTCAGTGTAAATTTAAAAAAATCAGTGCATCTAGAAGGAAACATGAGAAATTTCTTACAAAATAGAGAATCTGGGAGGTCATGATGCCACCCACAAATTCACATGCCTCCTCGTGTTGTCTAGTGAATAGAAAAGCAAAACCCAGTCCTGGGTCTCACAGGGGCCCAGTGTTCACCAGACTGAATACCACCAAAGTTACATATCTCATTAAGATGCAGAATTAGCACCATGTCACCTTCCCATATTGATGAGTGAGCTTGAAGCAGCCAGCCAGGCCCGGCATGGGGTGTGCAGAGAGTCCTCGTCCTCTGCAGGGTTCTGTGCTGGGGGAGCCGATCTCCACTGGGCTCTTCTTATGGGAGCTCTTCTCAGCCCAAAGGCTGAGCCTCCATCCTCTGTGCCCTGAAAAACCGAAGCAACCCAGAGACCAAACCAGCTCCTTCATGCTCCCACTGAGCTGGAGTTCTTCTGCTTCTCTGGGACCACACTACCATCTAGTGAATATGCTCTGTATTGGTTTTCCAGGGAAGCCACAGAGCTCTGTTCATGGTGTGGGGAAATTAAAACCCATTCTGTGTCCTACACATACCTCAGCATGGCAGAGGTACCACTGTTCTGCAGATGGGTGGCCCTATCCCGGTCCCTCCTGCAGTGCATGGAGACCTTCCCAGCTGCGAGGCTGTTGTTGGCTAGGGGTTCCCAGCTCAGTTTGTAGGACCTGGAGACCCTACCTGGCAGTGGCAGTGTGTCCAGTGCTGTAGTTGCCACTCTGGAGCAGGGCTTGCTGTGCTGAGAAGCCTCAGGGGTGTGGCTCAGAAATGCCTTCACATTTGCCAGCCTCTCAGTTATTTTTCCAGTGGGTTGAGGGCTGCAGGTCAAGGCTGGCTGTTGTACTGGTTGCATCTCACGTCTGGACCTCTCCTTCCCCTACAGTCCCTGGACCATCATGTTACAGCTACCATGGCAGCAAGAGTTACTAAGCTTTTTTTCTTCTTTTGTGCAGAGCTGATCTGATCGGGGCCTACCAAAGACATTAACGACGTCGAAAGTAGCCTACTTTAAGAGAAAATATGCAGAAGAAGAACATTTACATCAAGATTACCATGAGTATTGTCCAAAAGTGAGTAGCCCTCTCATTCCAGACCCCTCCCTCCCCCAGTTTCGTTCCTCAATGCTAAAGACCCATTTGCTTGCTCTTTACTCCCCAGCACCTGATACTACCCGAGGACCGGACTTGTATTCTAAAACTTTCTCTCCAGAAACTCCGATTCCTGGATGACCCTGAAGCCTATCTCCGTAGGTCTGTATTAATTAACAATCTGTTGAGGAAGATTCACCTAGAGACAGAGAGGGAGAGCTATGAATACTTTAAGGAGGCTCCATGCTATAGGACTGCTTACTCTGACGCACGAAAACGGCTGAAGTTTATGGTACAGGAGTGCTGTTCCCAGTCGCTCTATTATGAAGAGCTGCATTCGTATCGCATCGTGCCTTACTCTGCAGAGAACGCCGTTTACGGAATGGGCTACACGAGCAGCCACTTGGAGCAAAATTCTCAATTGCTTATTTATAAAATGAATTAAAGTAGCTGTTAGACCCACTGATGTTTGTTTCTGAATGCTTGAACTGCTTATTGAGATGTTAAGATGAGGCACTAATTGCAGATACACTTGTGATGAAAGGCGGATGTTCAGAGCTGAGTGGAAGGTACTTTGAATAATGCTCTGCAGTCCCCGCTGTTAACCCCCTGGTTATGAAGTACCTTGACATACACACAGAGCTGGTGCAATATGGAGGTCCTCACCCGCAGAGACTGCACGTGATGTGTTTTGTAGAAACAAAGCCACGTTCAAGTTATCTGTGTGTAGATACATTCAAAATCCCTTTGCAGTTAAATTATGCCGTCCCCGGTGGAAGGGGAGCCCCTAAAGCAGTGGAGTAGTCTGACAGCGAGGAGTAAAATGCAAGTTATTTACTGTAAAAGAATAGATAGAAAGTTTCTCTGAGAAAGGCTTTGATCATGAAGGAGTCAGTGCCAAAGGAAACAGCCTTTTGCTTAGAATTTTCAGAGACTTAACTCACTTGCTACTTACAAGACACTCTATACTGAGATTTGCAAGGGTTTGGGTTTGGGTTTGTTTTGTTTGTTTTTTTTTTTTAAATAATTGCATTCACCTTTTACCTAGATTATCTCTTAGCTGGTATCTACTTTACTGTTTTAATACAAACCAGAATGACGCACAGGAAAGATTGTTTCTTCAGCCCATCATCAGTGTTTCCTTAACTTCATCTGATTCCCTCCCTAGCTGTTTCCCTGATACTTCTTTGCATGCTGATTTGCTGTTTGGCCAGAGGTTCACACTGGGAATAGACAGTAATTTCTTTTTATGTGGAATATAAGAGGCAGAAAAACAATGATAACTCTCATAGATAGAGAATGAATGTATCTGACAGATGCTAGTAAAACCTCAGAGGTTCGCCTGATAAAACTGCTCGGCATCAGTAATAGTGTTTCAGGTGAAGTGAAATGTCTAATTTGAATCTGGGAATTAAACTTAGAATATGTAAATATATATTTCACAAGCTATGACATGAGAGACGTTCAGCAACTTGGTGACTACAAGTGGAAAGTTTTATAGCTGCCAAAGCTATGTCATGAAAATACCAAAGAGTAATATAAGGGAAAAGACGATGCTCCAGCAATGGGGTCAAAAGCAAAGGTTGCACTATAACCTGGGGAAATGCGATTAACGAGCCTGTAAAGTGGCCGTTACTGATACACCTGCAGTTCACCTGCGGGTGACCCACATCCCAGAATTGCTGAACAAATACATGAGATGATCCAAGGCCTGTCAAAGTCCTGTTGGCTTACAGTGAAGAAAGTGGCTTTGCCTCGCTGGCTATCGCCCCTTTAAAGCTTTAAAGCAAAGTAAATAATAGCGCACACTCAGCTGGAGGCAGATATGTATCTAAGAACCTCATTTTTTATTTTGAAAGGCTTTGCTCATGCAGATGTGGCTGATGCTATTTCCAAAGCATTACGCAGTACGAACAAATACCATTGCTTGCCAGGGACGTGCTTCATGTAGGATTCCTCCTGCAACCCTGCTTAGAGCATCCTAGTCGTGTGTGTTGCACGTATCATTGCAGCTCGCAGGCACGTGTTAGTGCGGGAGAAAAGACAGAAAGGCAAAAGCAGGAGGTGTGAAGAGCAAAGATAACTCTGATATCAGTAGTTAGAAGCCAGTACAGGTTTAGGAGACAGAAGGAACCAGTGAAATTCAGAATTTATTATTTTTTTTAAATAATAATGAAAAAGGGCAACAGTCTAATTCAAAACAAGGATAACCCACAAACTGGAGAACATAAACAGCACAGATACTGTGGGAAGGCTCAAAAAACAGGGCAGTGCTGTTTGGGAGGTGCTATAGTCATGATGAATGTTCAGGTTTTTGGTTTGTTTTTATTTTGAGACAAGACATATTTACTTGTCTGTTACACAAGGGTGTCTTTAAACCCCCAGTCAGTGTAATTCAGTGTAGAGCTGCTTGGCTATGTGTGGTTATGTTCTTGCTGCCCGTGGGCTGGCACCGCTCACATTTGGCATAGTTTGGGAAATTTCTACCTAAAAGTGGCTGTGTCCATCTCAGTGGGGACCAACTGAGAAAGACCAGGCCAGTTCTCAGATGTATGTAACAGCTCTAGCGCTGGCAGTGAAACCCATCTGCTCCATGGGCTGGTGGTATGGTGGCTGTTGGGAGAGGTCTCATTATCCCCCAAAGAGCTCTCTGGCCTCAGCTGGCACCTTGCATGGCTCATGTGGACATGGGAGCTGGGGTAGGGACATTAGAAGACTGCCAGGTGGTAAAGAAAAATTACTTTTCTGATTTTTCAAACTCTGTAATTTTCTGCTCAAAGTGATCTGATTTACGTGCATCTTTTTCTTTGTGTCCCTTTTCACCTGAATTCATAATGATCTAGCAGCTACATGAAATGCTAACACATTTTTTTTTCTCTCTCTCACTGACCTACTTTATTATATTCATAGGACGTTTCTGGCCTGAATAGACCAAACTTTTTAACGTAAAGTTACTAATGTTTTGATGGAATGAAAAAGCTCGGTACTATTAAAGCCTTTAGCCTCACCTGAAAAAACCTATTGCCCTTGTCAGATTCATCTTTGAACAGTAACTTCTTCACCTGCTGGAATAGGCAGATGCTTTCTTGCCCATTGAAAGCTTCTCTGATAAGGTGTTACAATAACTGAATAGATATAACAGACAAAACTCTGGATCAGATAACAAAACTCCTTGGGCTACCTGTGAAAGAGGATGTTATTTTACTCATGTTTTTCTCATCTGGGTTTTTTCATGAACAAAAAAAATTGTCTGATTTTTTAATTTTTACTTGCTCTAGGAGCTGTTAAAATGGATTATTTCTTTCTAGAAAACAAATTGGTTTTTTTATGGTTGACTTTTTGATATGAAATTGAATCAAAGGTCCACAATTCTAAATATTTTCAGTCTGCTCAATTCTTTACTGCCTTCTGCTTTGCACAGTGATTCATGCTGTTGAAAAGCAGGCCTGAAATATTCTACTTTAGTGATTAAAAACCATAGTTTTATGGGGTGATAAAGAAAAACAAACGTGCAAAAACTTTGCAGGTTACTCCCGAAGTATTTAATTTGACACTTTTTGAATAATATATGGATTTTAACATTTAGTTACCAGGTTCCTGGGTACCAGCATTTTAATACAGCTACATACAGTGATTTTTCTTTTTTGGGTTTGGAGCTACAATTCAGTTCTTCTGGCTTCTGATGTGTGAATCTGTCTGTAGGTGGTCAACTTTCTGTGATAGATATATATATATTCTATTATGACTGCATTAGGAACTCCTACATATGGGCTATGTTTGCACTGGATGTAAAGAAAGTCCTTCCTTCCCTTTGACTCGGTTGCCTTGGAGATAGTACATTCATCAGAGAGAATATAGACGAGCTGGGGGACAAGGACAGTCTTGGTAATGACAGTGGATCATTTTGAAAATGAGGCTTAGGACAATCCATTTTCATCCTGGAATAGCAGCACACTTGGCTGTAATTAGTGTTTCAATGAGTTAAGTTTTCTTTGTGCCGCTTTTCCCTCACTGGCTGTAAATGCTGGGCCTGATCTTGGATGAAGAAGGGGTGGTGGTGGCTCCGTGGGAGGCACAGCATGGGTGCGTGGGTGTGTGCGTGAGGTCATCTTCTGGAGCTGCAGGAGCTGGGGCTGGAGGGTTACCATGAGGGGTGCACACGCCAGAGGCAGCCTGGTTCTGTGGTGCCTGTATGACCTGGTGCAGACACCCCAACATATTAAGGCCCTAATCCTGCAAATGTTTCAGTTATCATCTAAGTTTCTTTGCACAGGTCCTCTCGCCGAAGCCAGAGAGGCTCCTCGTGTGCTTGACGCGCAGCATGTGTGAGTGTGTGCAGGGCTGGGGCTGCTGTGAGCCCCAGAAGCGCTCCTCTATTGCCTAATTATCAGTGAAAGTGATTATCGAGCTGCCGCTTGAGTTCTTGAATACATTTATATTGCACTGTAAATTGAACTTTTGTTTTTGATGAATGTGTTGAGTATATGGACTATCGTGCCTTAAAGTCCCATCCTCATACGAGCCTTTGTGTATGTTCTGTAAATCTGCAAACCGTCGATAGCTGGTAACTCTGTGCACTCTATACAGATCTGGTTCGGTACGCGGCAGGGCCTCGGGAAACACGACCCTGACCTCAGCTTGCCATGAACACAGGCGGGGATGTGGCAATTCCCTCTTCTCTTCTTTTTTTTAGATTGCTCCTCTCTTCGCCGTTCATGATACTCTGTTTTTCTGGTTTCTGGTGTAGCTGGGTTCTGGGTTACCTACAACGCCAGGCACCCCTCACAGGAACTCAGAAAGTTGTAAAAAAAGTTGTCTCCAGCTTTTAAACGCCATCTGTACAGCGCGCTCGCAGCAGGGAATCACGATTGCGTATAACGACTGTGGCAGGTGTTGTCAAGTATATCATCGTATATTTGACATGATTAACAAAGCAGAAAAGGGAACACCTATTTCTATTGAAATGCATGAGCCTGCATTATGTTAAATTCATGGTGATTATACACCACTTAATTGGAATAATACCTACTGGTTCTATAATAAATAAAATGGCTTTTTAATGTTTAAAATTACTTGGGACCTGATTAAAGGTTTTTATGAAGTTGTTTTCTAAAGTGAATAGTAGAAAAATGTATATGTATTTTAAATATACATATGATGTGCATGTTATTAATAAAGATCTATTTCTATTGAACCAGATGGACTCTCATTGAATATATGCTGTTTGATTGACAGGTTAACAAGTAACATTACCAGAGAAAGGTTTCTAACACCATCAGTCCCCTGAAAAATGTATAAACTAGAGATTCTTTAAGATCCTGGGGGTGAACCTGGACCTATCTAATATATCTGATATGGAGAGTTGGGGCAAATCCTCTGGATGCTGTGCAATCCCTGACATTCACTTGTCCTGCCCTGATCCCATCATTTGCATCCCAGTTTGCCTATGGGCTTGCAAGACCCTTCTCCTTTTTCTTGTTTATTTTATTTTAAAATCTGCAAGGAACCATTTTCCTAATGATGTTCTGCCAAGCACCTTCTAGATCCTGAGGAAGGGTCAAAGATAAAATAGGTAGCCATTGGAGCAGTTTGGGAAAATGGGCATTTTTACTGAAAATCCTGATCATAATGGAAAGGTCACTCTCTCCCTTATCTGCAGGGTTTTTCTTTAGGATTCTTTTCCCTGAGAAAACTCAGATGGAACCCTGAAAACATTTAAGGGATATTGAAAAGGAGAAATATTTACAAAAGGATGAACTTTCCCCCATGAGCAGAAGCCTCTTGAAGCAGCCACAGGGAAATATCCTCCAGGTCCAGGTGCTTCAGCACCCACCTCCAGCCAAGGCTCAGTTACCATCTAGGGGCTGCAGGCCCAGGTTTTTGAAAGACAGCTTTGCAGCCACAGGCATAGTAGTAAATCAGTCACCTCCTCTAATGATGTTGCGTTAGGAGAGAAGAGCTGCACGTTGTCAATCTGAGGACAGCTCTGAAACCACTGATCCTAAGTCCCTACATACCTCATCTGAATGTGGTACCACCACTCAAACCCTGAGGTGTTGAGGCACAGCCTTTTACCCCTCTCTGAACCACATCTCTTTTTAACCAAGAAGCAATACGTAGACCTTGGCATGGATACATGCATGACTTTGAAGAATGGGCTGCTTAAAAGAGGTAGGCCTCCTGTTTGCATGTTTGGCCTGCTTGCTCCCCATGTTACGTGTGAATGGCCAAGGGCCTCCGGGGTGGCATATCCCTGGCACAGAGAGATGTATTAACATGGCCAAAATTCCTTCTAGGTCCTGGGTGGGAGCTACTGCCTCTGGGGATACACTACACTGGTAGGAGATGCTAAGCCTTAGGCTTGGAGACAACTGCTTTGGTGTGGAAATAAAAGGCAGTGTAGCAGCTTCCCACCTGCTAGCGCAGTCGCATTATGTTTTCCAACCCATGCAAATGCTTTCCCACCACGGATATTTTCAAATCTGTGGTAATCATCCTGCCACAAGGAAAATTCCGCTGCAGACTGAAGGTAGGGTCCTCTATGCCAATTTTTCTGCTGCTGAAGAAGGTGGTGAAAACATCGTGGCCAGACCACCATGGGCTTGCTTTCCTCTCAGCTGTACTTTCTTTTTTAGCTCTTTATGGCCATTTACAGCTGGTTTGATCAAAAGCAGCTGCTGGGCTGCCCTGCCTCAGCACAGCCAGCCCAGACTTGTGGAGCAGCTGGTGCAGGACCCAGAGAATCCAGCTGAAAGCCTTAATTCACCATTACATCCCACACTCCCTGCATTTCAGGGCTTAATTAATTCAGGCTTTAAGATAAGCCTGCCTTTCGCCAAACTAGCTGATGCTTTGAGCTCCTGGTTGGAGTGTGTTGCAGGGCGTTGCAACCTCCTGGCTCTTCTAGCACAGTGGGACCATCCACGGGGCCTTGCTGCTTGCAGGCTGATGTGCCACGGATGGTGAATTATCCCCAGCTGGGCTGAATGGTGCCAAATTGTAGCTCTTACCGGTGGAAGGCAGCTTTTTCCGAAACAAACGACTTAGTGAAAATTGTTGTCAATTTGCAGCAAGAAGGGTTGTGTGTAACATCTGCTGCCAGAGAAGAGGAAGGATGGCTGGGAAGGTAAAGCTCTTTCTCCCTGTAAGGGGCCAGAATATCCTGTTCATAGTGGGAAGCTGATGTTGATCTCCCATTACACCACTCCATGTAGTGCCCTCCAATGTGAATGCCCAGTCCTTGCAGCACAGTCTGGGCATCTGGCAAGCCCATGGCTCTCGCTGGGATGCTGGAGGGAGGCATGGGGATTTGGCAGCATATCCCTATAGCCAGGATCTTTGGTCCCATGCTCAGGGAGCATTCCTAAAGGCTGGTTGCACCCTGCCCTAGGCAAATATGGTCTCTCCACAAGCTCTGCTGTGGAGACAGAGGTTGCAGCTCAAGGGAAGCCTCGGGATTTAGTGGGTATATTGAGCCTTAAGGTGGGTCTCTGTGAATGCACCCACCATGACAGTGCAGGACTTAAACATCCTGCATTGCAGTAGTACTTACTAATCCGAGTCCTTCATGGCCAAAAAGGTCTAAGGGGTAATAAACCTCTCCACACCTGCAGCCTTTGCATAATGGAATCACAACACTGTTACTGACGATCTCAATGAGATGGGCTTCTTGCTTACAACGTTATTGTAAATAGCTATTTTTTCTGCAAAAATTTGTGTCTAAGGCTGATGGGCATCTTGGTACCATTTGGAGGCACTGGTCTGTATGCAGATAGCTGAGGTGAAGACATGTCTGCTCTGGAGGAGAGCCAGAGCTTGTCTCTGCTTGTTGCCCAGACGCGTGGGCTGCAGAATGGAAAGGCTTTTGTGGGAGTACTTGAATTAGGACAAAAATCTGTGCTGGAGGATGTGGAAAGCCTCTTGCACTGTGCTATCATGTAGCAGCTCCTCGTGTGTGACTGTTTTACTTGATAATTTGTGTCTTGGGACATAGGTCTGAGTGAAGTAGTGACCAGGGGCTCATGGACCAGCTTGGTGGTGTCTTATCTGGTTCCATTTCAGATAAAAATAATCAGTGCTGTGAGTGTTGAGAGGGAGGCTTGTCATGGGGCTAAAAAAAGCTCACATGGAACTGGCATATTTGCAGTTCTTAAGCCTGGTGATCAGCTGGGAAGTGGGGGCAAGCTGCAGCTAACATCGGGAACTAGTTAAATGCTGATAGCTCTGGGGACTCGAGGCTGCCCAGCGTGCTGCCTTGTCCGGGCTCCCTAGCAGGTCCTTGCCACCAGCACAGGATGCAGGAGAGGCTCCGTGCCTGAAGATGGCACTGTTATATTGAGGGATTGCTGAAAAATTGCTGTGTTAGAGCTGTGTGTGAAACCAGGTTGAGAGAGCTGTTGACCTGAGCTCAGGTATATGGGTCTCATGTATGCAGTGATGGGTGCTGGACTGGGGCTTGACAGACTCCGTTTCCCAAGGACAGGCAGCTGCCAACCAAGACTCACTCTAGACCTGTTTTGCAACATAGTTTTGAGTTTTTCTTTAGCAATTGTGCCCAGACTGTACCCAAACCTTGCTAGTTTGATGTAAACTCTCCTCTGCTCAGCAGTATGGTGCTGACTACCACAGAGGTCTAACATGAGCATAATAAAATGCAAGGAGCTGCTCTAATTTAGTCACAAGAGACCCTCGTCATGATCAGGTGGAGGAAACACTGGCCCGGGCTCTGCTGAGGTGCTCACATCAGGGAAAACAGTGGTGGCAAGAGCCATAAGGTTTGAATGAAGTTGTCTGTCCTGGGCCCATGTCCTGCCCCTTCTCCTTTCACTTCTTGAAGGATCTGAATAGCAGCAAATAATCTGCTGTGCAGCTAATAGTCCATACAGTAAGGGAAATGCTTCTGGCTGACCAAGATCTCCCAGATTTGCTGTCTGAGCATCAGTATTGACTCTGTTTTGAAGCAAAGCTGATGAGAGACCAAATGCTATAATGGTGTGTGAAATGGCAATGACATTCTCTAGGGATTGAGACTGAGCAGGAAGAAGTCCAAAGGCAGTGTCCAGCCTGAGCTTAGCGGGCTGGGCATTACCTGTATGGCAAGAGACTGACCAGGCAGGATTGGGCCTGAATCAAGATGGGAGGGTACCCTGATTGCCGGGGTATAGAATCATAGAATGTTCTGGGATGGAGGGGACTTTTAAAAGTCATCTAGTCCACCCCCCCTGCACAGAGCAGGGACATCTGAAACTACAGCAGGCTGCTCAGAGCCCCATCCAACCAGATCTGGAAGGTTTCCAGGGATGGGGCATCTACCACCTCTCTGGACAGCCTGGGCCAGTGTCTCACCACCCTCAGTGTAAAAAATGTCTTTGTTATATGTAGTCTAAACCTACCCTTTTTTAGTTTAAAACCATTGCCCCTTGTCCTATTGCAACAGGCCCTGCTATAAAGATTATCTCTATCTTTCTTATAGACCCCCTTCAAGTACTGAAAGGCCACAAGAATGTCTCCCTGCAGCCTTTTCTTCTCCAGGCTGAACAACCCCAACTTCCTCAGCCTGTCCTCACAGCAGAGGGGTTCCAGCCCTCGGATCATTTTTGTGGCCTCCTCTGGACCTGCTCCAACAGATTCATGTCTTTCTTTTGCTGAGGCACAGTCTGTGACTGGTTTGAGGGACTTCTTGGCAGAGTGACACCATGCTGGGTCAGGTAAGACTATGCATGGAGAATCCTTGCTTCTCCAAAAACTTCATGTGGCTCAGCTTTGTGCTTACTGCTGCCTGCCCCTGAGCCATGGTCCTCATGGGATGGAGCCCATGTGCCCACTTGGAGATGGGGCTGGATTTTCTCTCTTCTGTGCACTGGCACTCCCAATGCTATTACCAGAGAGAAGAAGAAGCAATTGTTGCCCATTATGATACGAACACCCAGAATGAATCCATAGCTGTGTATCTTTATTTTGACCACTGGATGGCTACATCTACCTGCAGACTTTATTTAGGTTACAGTAAACCCAGAGCACCTGCCACCTTGAGAAATGTGCTGTACTAATGTAACTGGGAAAGGCCGAAAAGCAGAAACTGTTTTCTCTGGGGAAACACCTTGCTGTAAACTTCACCAGTTTGCAGTGAAAGCACTTTTTTTCCCTGTTGGAAGATTCGTGGTTAGTTTTAATAAAGGCGGTGGGTTGGGAGGGAATGGGGAAATTGCTTCAGGATAGAGGGACTATGAAAATAGGAGTTTCAGTTTGTTTTGAGCTGCGTTCCCTCTCATAAATTAAGTACTGGGGCCATGTGCCTTTGGAGGCAAAAAGGTCCTTGATCTCCTGAACACACTGCCAGACATTTATTTACACATCATGCCTGAGCTGGACGGTGGTACCTGGTGGCTCAGCCCCTTCGGTCTCCAAACCTCAGCCCTCTTCAGGCCTGGTGTGGTTGGTAGGTTTCCGTAGAGTCCATCCAATGGGCTGAGCTCCCTTTTTCTGGTTAACTCAGCAGAGAGCAACATGCAGGGAAGCAGCTTGAGCTTGACAAAGGAAATGTCTTATCTACAGATGGGTTAAAGCACAATAAAGAGTTGCGCCTCTTGGGGGTCTCTGCTCAGGCTGTTGTGGGGTTTTTTCAGCTTCACACACACTTTGCAGATTTCTATTCCAGCTCTAAATTCCTACAGCTTACAGACACAGCAGAACCACTAGGAACATCAGCAGCAAGCCAGGTATTGCCCCAAGCCATGTTTGTCCCCTTTTTAACTGCAGGGTGGTTCCTGTGAAGTTTTATGATTGACTGTCAGGGAGTGCTTCCTTGTCGATGGGAAACCCTTGGGATGACTCCCCTAGTGATGACAAGCGCTTAGCAGGGTGACTTTATTGCTTGCCCAGTTGGACCTGTCATTGCTGCCTTTTTCTCCTGCCATCTTGGGTCCACTCCCTCGGTGGAGGGATTCAGTTAAAAGCAGTCATGTTCCTGCCATGGGTTGAATAAAGCTCTGCTTGGACTACAGAGGGCAGCAAATTGTTCAGAATACAGTAGACTTTAACCCGTGCTAATTTTAGCAGCTGCAGCTATCTTGGAGAAGTTCGCTGCAGCTGAAAAGAGGAATGGAGCTCCAGTGTAAGGACCAAGTGCTGGGCAGATCAGGCAGGTCCACCCTGCTTGCTGCTGGTGACTGGTGTAGCATGTTGCTTTTCTCCACAGACTCCTGTCTGTGGAGATATATTTGTCAGCTCATGTACTGGTTAGAAACTGGAAAATTGTGCTTTGTCTTGTCTCAGGCTACAGTGATATTTAAAGTATATTTTTTCCCCATATAGGTATGTGCTCTCTCCTGGAAAGACAAAGGAGCAAGCAAGAAAGGGCTACCAGGTTAAAACCACAGGCAAGTACTCCATGGATAAAGTCTTCTGCATGCTTGCAGGAGTTTGCATGTGGTTACAAATCCCTCTCCACCTGTGTGTTTGGTGCTCCTCGTTAGATGATGGGTAGGGAAGTGTGTAACTGTTTCAATAAAAGCATTCGGGGACTTCTTAAAGAAATCTTTCATGAACCTTTGGATTTTTTAAAAGGCTTTTATAGATGAGAGCTTTCTGAGGTGCACCTCTCTGTGTCTCTCTCACTCCACTCCCAGATGACCATGTTTCCTTTAAACTCCTTTGAAAATACCAGCTTTGCTAAATAAATCAAACAGCATTGTGCTTCAGAATCACTAATGGGATCTGATGCTGGTCAGTGAGAAAACTGTTTCCTCTGAAACCCTTGCAGAAACGGAACCAGTTGTGTAACATATCTTGGGTCCTCCTGGCATTTATATTTTTGGAGTGGGACACTTCATTTTTCTGGGAACTCATGGCATTATTTTCTTTTTGGTATGCAGAGGCTGGGTACAAATGTGCCAGGAGAAACAGTCATGCAGCCCTCTTAGTTCCTCTTGAACCACTGCTGGATCGTCTGTAGCTTTTATGGACCTGTAACTGCTGGTAGCATCTCTTTATATAGTGAGAAAAGATGGATGCTGGCATGGGGAAGGCCAGCAGTGCTTGCTATCTAACAGAGTGGGAATGAATGTGCATAAATGGAGTGAAATGAGCTCTGTCCATTGTTCATGCATTCTAGACGACCCACTTTTGCTTCTCCTGCCTATGGGGATGCTGGTGCAGGAGAGGATCATGGAAGGCTGTACTGTAGATATCGGTAAATGTATTGCTATTCTTCGCAAGGCAGCTTCTGTTCCAGTTCAAATATACCCATAAAAGGATGACAGGAGACAAAACCCAGCTGGCCTAATGTATTAACACAGTGAAACAGGCATTGGACCAGCTCTTTTGGGTGGTCTCTTCCTTTCAAGGATAGTTTTGATAGGGTGGTTCAAAGCACAAACTCTGCTAAAGCCCAGGTAGATGTGGACCAAAAAAGTACTGCACTGTCATGGCTAGGAAGGGATATTTCATCTTTTTTTGGAACTATTTCAAAGGCTTAGATAAGCTCAGAAGGAGCTGGTAGGTGAGATTTTTGTAAATTCCAGCTGGAGCTCCATAAGGAGTGACTGCAGGACACCTCTCAGAAAGCCTCCAGTCTTGGTGTAGAGACTCCGTCCTTTCCAAGTAGACTGTCCCAGTGGTCACAACCACTTAAATATGTGGCTTTTTAAAAAAAACTCACTTTTTTAAGTGTCTCATTTCTAACTGGTCTGGACTCAGCTTCTAGCCACGAGCATTTTGTTAAGCCTCTCTCCTAGATTAAGAATCCCTCTTAAGTGCTTGTTATCTTCTCCATGTGAAGACAGTGTAATCAAGTTGCCTCCCACTCTCTCCCTTTTGAGACTAAACAGATTGATCTCCCTGTCTGTGGCTAAAAGGCCTGTTCTAAACCTTCCATCAGAGCTTCACTTGGGTATCTGGGGCTGAAATGGGACTGTAATCACTAAGCGAGTCTTAGGCTAAAGTGATTTTCTGAAGCATGACATGAAGCATTAAGGATTTCTTGGCCAATACAGAGTGAAGTCTTTTTATCCAGTTTATTGACTCTTGCCTTTTTATGTTTGTTTCAGTATTTTGGCCACTAAGACGCAAAATTGATTTTGGATATATCACCCTACAATGCCAGGAGACAGCTATGTTGGCTGGGGGTGCAGATGCCTTTATCAAGAGCAGAATACTAACCCTTCTCATTAATTTCAGGCTACACTGGAGAACGAAGAAGAAGATGGACATTCCTGCTGGCAGGGACCAGGGGGATGGGAGCTTTGAACTCAGGAAAGCCTGGCGCTCAGTCTGTCTGCTGCAAGTGCCAGCGTAATAGCTATAGGGCAGAAGGTATTAGGCAAAGTTTATATTGGTTCTCTGTTGGGGATAGTAATGGTTTCTCATTGCCTTATCTGTGCGAGGAAAACAACATCCTGAACTCTGACATGAAATTCTCCACAGATAAGAAATCTGGTTTTCCCCCTACCCCAAGGGTACATGTTAAAAGGAAAAGGAAAAAAAAAAAAAAAAAGGTGGACAACTCAGGAAAGAAAACAGGCAGGAGAAATAGTCCACGTTTCCCCTCAAGCATTGCTCAACCTGCTGTCTGTAATCCATGCTTCTGTGTCTTGAGAGCACTGGAGCTCATCAGATCATGCAGGTCCCAAAATGCCTTGGTTCTCGCAGACAGTGCAGGGCTGTCCGAGGCAGCCGAGGTGTTAGGGATCAGTCCTAGTCAGGAAATCCCAAGCCTGGGAAATCCTATTCTGTCCCCATAATATGAACTTCAGAAATTAAAAGTGCTTCTGTCATCAATGCTGGAAGCTGCTACTGCAGAGTACGAACAGGAGAAATGGCCGTTAAATCAACATTAGATTAATATTTATAGTGCTATGACTGATGAGGAGACAATCTGCCTTCACTCTGATACTTAAAATCTATCCTGATCTCTGTTGCAGGAGCTGGATCTGTTCTCCCTGGAATGCCCTGTGTTAAACTATGTCCAGAACACGCCTGCATTGGAAAATCCCCACACTGAAAACCTCCTGTATGTAAAATTCAGATGACTTCATGCTGCCATTGAAACATGTGGGTTCCTTTTTTTGAAGCAAACTTCCACTGATGCAGTGCATACTTAAAGTGCTTGTGGTGGGATGGGGACCGGAACTGGTGGTGGGGAATGCAGGAGCAAGTGAAGACCAGAAACCCATTAATGGTGACTTGTCACATAGGTAAGTTTATGCAGACAGATTTGCTACTGGCTGATTAATTCCTGAGGATGAAGAAGAAATCCAGGGAGGAAGCAAAACCAAAATATTGCCCTGTGCAGTAAGAATTATGGTGGTACATAACATACATACACGCAGGGTGTATGTCTAGTTATGTTCTTGACAGTATCTAAGGATGCAAGGAAGCATATCATGTACCCTCTTATTACCAGTAGTTTCTTTTTCAGCCCAGCTAGTTACGGGTTTATATCCTTTTTACCTTTTATCAAACATAACAAGAATAAAGCTCCAAGATTTGTAATGACTATGTCAAGAACATAGCAGGTAAAACCTCTTTTTTCCTAGTAGCTCCCCTGCCTTCTGCAGAAAAAGAAACAGAAGATAAACTCTCAAACTTGCCTTCTGGGGGAGAGAAAAGCCTTCAAACTGTCTGTGTCTCCCAACTTATTTTACAAGGTCCAAAATAAGGAGAGGTCAAGGAATGAATAACAAAACCCAGAAATATGAAGACTGCAAATGAAGCCAAAGGTAGAGCCGTGAGGCTGGCCACTGTGATTGCTCTCTGAGGGGCAAGGAAGTGTGTAAGGTTGCAGATTCAGTAGTAGGAAGTCAGGCATGCTTCACCTCTCTGAAATGATCAATAAAACAGAGAGTTTTCTTTCTGGAGACCATAGAAATAATATAAATTATGAGATGAAAGAGAGCACATCAGAAAGAAATGTATAAATATCACTGTACACTACTAACTTATCGTCTGTTTTGGTGAGTTATATTAATTAGCAAGCTTTGATTTCCTCATGACAGTCCTTCTAATGAGAGTACCTTGCATCTTCCTGGTGAGCAACTGAAGTCAAACATTCATAACAAGCAAAAGTCCTGGCTGTGACATGTCAGGGTTAGCATGTGGCCCTGAATGTTTTGCAAAACAGAATGTCCCTTAACAACTCATTAAGTATATTTTTTTCTTTCTGTCTCATATATTCTCATTAACTTGTCAGCTCAAGGCTTGTTTTCTCTTTTAATTTTATATTCTTGCTGCCTCTGAGAATCTTCTAACTACCTGTCCAATCTCAGTCTGTAAAATAATACTTTGCCAGGAAGTTGTGTCATGAAGTTGTGCAACAGTGAAAGGATGACTTTGTTGCCCATATCCCAGCTGAAACCATTGCTTAAGGTAAATTCCCAAGTGTGAAAGTTTATTTTATCCTGATGATGCTGAATGCTTTTGGTACTTCGTGCTCTGATCTCACAAGATGTGACTGTGGTAGTGTTGTGGAGCTGATAAGAGAGGCTGTCCAGGAGCCAACAATATTCAGAACTACTCTCCTGAAAAGTTAAAAGTTTGATGATTTTAAAAAATTGATTTAATATTTGCCTATTTTTGAAGCACGTTATGGCTCTGTGCTTCTGTTTCTTAGTGCTGCTGTCAAACCCCAGGAACCACTGTAGTAACAAATTCCACAGATAACTTCAGTTTGTGGCCAGGTGAAGTTTTGGTGGGAAAAATGAAACAATACTGAGAGTGAAGTGGTAGAAACCTACAGAGTCTGTTTATTATATTTTTTTGTGAAGGAATTAAGGGCATAAAATTATTCCTTGATTTGGGATGTGTGTCTAGTGCTGTGTTATACGTAAGAGCCCTAAAACTGCAATTTTTTGTTTCCTCATAGTTTGTGCATGGTCCGGTTTTAATCCTGCTTGTCCTGCAGCCTGTAATGAATTCCAGTTGGGTCTGATTCTAGATATGAACAACCTTACGGTTTACCAGTAAGCTGGATGCATAAATGAACTAGATGCACAAAGTGCATTTAAGTAGAAGTCACCTCTGTGGTCTAAATTGAAGACTATTGATAAGGTTTGACTGTGGAACAGAGATTATATAGCTGTATTTTTGCTTAAATGAGAGTTTCAGAAGCTAAATACATTACTTCTACTTTTTATTTCTCTTTTTGTTCCCTTCTCTCTCCCCAGGTAGCAATGTGCAGGTCGGTTGGTATTTTCCATCTGTGCTGTGGTTTGTGTGGTCAGGGGTCAGGGCACTGTCCAGCCCTGCAACCCCACGACAGGCTGGGTCAGTCCCATCCCTCTGATGGGCTCTTGACCCTTCTGTATGACGGAGACCGAGCCGTCCCCTGCCCAGCAGAAGGGTATGGATCGTGGAAGGAATGTTTCTGAGAGTGGCAGCAGTACAAGCCATCAATCTGAAACAACAACCCACCAACACGCATGCTAAATGTGATGCTTTCTGCCATGGGAGAGAAATGACTTCCACAAAATGACTGTGGAACAGCATTAAACTCGAGTAAAGAGCTGAATCAATCACAGCCTCCATCAGTGCGCTGAGGTGGGTGGTACAGATGAAGGCAAATGAACCGCCACTGAGCTGAGCCAGCACCCGGCTGATAAGGTGCTCTCCTCTCTTCCAAGAGACTTGCAAAAGGATTTTTCTTTCCCTTGGAAGTAAGGTGGCTTTTCAAATGCGGGGAGGAAGATGACAGTAAACATATGTTCTGCTTCCCGTTAGCTGCTGTCTGAGATTTTGCTCCTCCTGCGTACAACTGGTTCTTGATTTGTTTCCACACTTCTCTTGCTGTGCCCAAAAGCAGGAACAAAAGGGCAGAGGAATAGCAGAGATGTGAAGACCAAGAACATCATTCACCACCCACAGGCCTTACTTTTGGTTTTTTTGGTAGTATTTTTATGCTGGCCAGGGCTGCATGTGCTGAGAGGATTTATTGATCAAATTCCTTGTTCCTATTTAGTCACTATATCCTTTGGTCTCCTGCTTCTCCAAAATATGTCTCACAAGCTTATTTCAGTCATCAGCTGAAACTTTTCCGTTTCTCCATCTTTAGTATTTCTGCCTATGTTTCCTGATAACCCTCACTTCTCTGACAGCATTTATTCATAAAATGAGGTATTTCTGGAGCAGATACTGCATTTTCAGAGCTTTGATGCAACACAGCTTCCTGGACTCCTTCCTTCCTATGGGCACAACTGCCCCACAAAGGAGGTAGGTAGTGGTTTGACTAATTCCTGTGCAATCAGAGAGGTGTTTTAACTCCTTCTGCAATAAACCATAAAGAAGAATTACCTCTGGAATGGCAAACAAGGTGCAGTGTAGTTCACAGATGGGCTGATGTACTGCCGGACTACTATAAAATGGTACCAACTATGATGAAGCCTTAGAGGTTTGAAAAGCCTTGGGAGTCATAGAGTCTCCATGGCCAGACCTGGACTTATGGCTCTGGTTTTAAATAGTGCCTCTGAGAGTGAGTACAAATGGAAGAGAAAACAGAGACCTTGTTATATAATCCTCTCTTTACAAGACTCAGTCATAGTCTTCTTGAGGCTTTTGTGCAACTTAGAGAAAGGAGCAGTCCCGATGGGATGCGAAAGCACCTGTTCAGGATAGTAGATGCTGCTGAAATGTGGCTCTGGGCTGTTATAAAACATGGCTCTTGAAGAGGCTGTATGGAACTCTGATTTAATTCTTTATCTTGGGTTTGACACTATTTGAATCCTTGCTTATGTTTTTCTATGGAAGATGGAGGCTCCAGAACCTATCTCCAGGTGGTGTATTCCAGCGTTTCCTTCCACCTAGCATTTGAAAGCTGTGCCTAAGGGAGATCAGAATTAGACCTTACTGCATTTTAAGCCTATTGGTCCATTCCCAGTAGATAGAAGAGTTTAACAACCTTTATTTGCGTATTATCTTTTCCATGTTGGCAGCTTCTTCCCTCCCCATCCCTTCTTATCCTTTTTAGACTGCAGAAACTGCAGCTGTAAAAAAATCTGTTTCTCAGCAGGCTGGCCATGGCTCTTGGAAAGCTGTTTTTTGCTCTCTCTGGCTCATGCAGAACCCTGGCTCTGGGGAAAATGCAGGCTAACTGGCATTTACCTACTTTTAATTGGATTGAATTACCACTTACACTGGAGAAGATCCAGCACTACTTTTTGGCATCTTGACAGAGGACTGAAGCTCTAGCCGTCTCTGCTCTGCTGGTGCTGAGAGTTGTAGGGACACTGGCAGAGGCATACAGGTGCCTGGGCAAATCAGACCAGGCACCTTGCCCACTTGTCTAGGGGCCAGTGTTTTATATCCTGACTATCTGACACCTGGAGAGGCTGATCCACCCTGGAGCAGCCCTTTGTTGTCTACAGGTAGAGATCTTAAGCTTTTTCCCTGCAGCTCTGCTTGTGAGCTCCCATGGCTCCCTGAGGACCTGCAGTGCAGCTATCTTGAAAAAAAAATGGCCAGAACACATTTTGATTTGTCTTTCTCCCTCCTCTACATTAACAAACCATAAAGAAAACAAAAATCCTGGAACCCTGGGACACCTGAAGCCTTCACTGTACTACAACCCAGGCTGTGATACCAGCCATGGAGGCCCCTCTCCTCAAGGAAAAGACGAGTCAGACTCAGGTAATGTTTTCTCACACCGTTGCAGCTCCTCCATCAGGTGCATAGAACAGAATATTTGCCTTGGTGGATACCAAGGCTGTACCTTCCCCAATATGCACCAATGCTACATGTTACATAGCTCTTGTCTTCAGTTTTACCCTGGCCTAGGCAGTGCCGGACCAATGCTGAGGTTGCTTCCTGTGTCTCTCTCCTCCAAACCCCTCCTGTAGCTTCTCCATCTGAGACAAACAAGCATTGTCACTGTGTGTCACTCCTGCGAGCAGCTGCAGGACCCAAGTCCTCTTTGGCAGAAATGTCACGTACTTTCTCTCAGCTTCTTCTTGCAAAACCATCCAGTTTGCCTCCTTGTCTAATGTTTTAACTTTTTTGGACTGCTTCTCCAGCTCATCATGTGCTCCTCTGTGGTGTCTGTGTACCAGAGCTCCAGGGCTGCCATATATAGAAGTATTGGTGCACTGGAGCAAGGCTAAACATGAGAGCAGTCAGATTCACTTATTTTCTCTGACTGTAACATTTGCCTTCTGGGCAAGCACTGGGGACCTGCCATGTAAGCAGTTACCAGTTGAGCTCAAAAGCCAAAGTTCTGCAGTTGGAGTTATAAACAGCCTCTTATCTCTGCGCTGGACGCAGAGAGTGACCTATTTAACTCGCTTACCACCCTGTTTTAAAGTAGTTTTAAAAATTGCAAGTGCATGATGAAAAGATGTGCAGAAACAGTTCAAACAAATTTTGCTTCTACAGCTTATGCTAAAATCAGTGGGTTTTGCTGTGGTGTTGTTTTTTTTTGTTTTTTTTTTTTCCCCAAAAAAGGTTGTCTTGACTTGTTACTTGCCTGCAGGGTTGGTGGCAGATGGAGGTTAATAGCAGGTACATAATATCCTGCTGTTTAAGGGTTTAAATTTGTTTTTTAAACAAAAAAACTCCTCCTCTCCCTTTCTCACTGTTTAGAAGGGTCACATCTATGAATAGGCAAAAGCCTGAGTTTTGCTATATTCTGCTTATTTGTGGTGTTTAAAAATGGCCTCACCCTTTTCTGGGATGCTGCATTTTTTTGCTTGAATTTCATTTTTCTTTGAAATAACAGAAGTGAAAGTTCCAAATCTCCCTGATAATTTTACAGTTATTTTCCTACCATTTCAGCTAAGTTAGTGGAGAAGGAAGCATAGATGATGACCAAAAATCATCCTAGTACTGAAAGACAGGAACTACATTCACCCTGCCCAGCAGAAGTACAACTGCAGTATACACTAGAAATTAATGTAAGAGAAAAATTTGACTCATAAAAATCCTGACATAAATTATCCAATTCTAAGCATCTTTTTCACATGTAACTTCATGTTAACTCAGCACTGATAGAATGTGTGTTTTTATTGAGGGGATGAGACAGGAGGGATGGGAAAGGTTTCAGGATGCAAAGGACGAATGGCCCAGTCTCCCATCCCAGATGAAGTTAAAGGTTAGTCAGGGGCTGAGGCAGGCTACAGGTCTTTGCATCATTTTTCTTCTTAACTAAGACTTCAGAAAAGCTTGTTTCTGGTACCTACTGGACCACCTTATGGAAAATCAGAGCATGACTCTTGCTCTTAGATGTGATAGGAGTGCACAAAACCTCAGCACCTTGCAGCTAAAGCCTGGTTTGTGCTCCAGTTCCCCCTCTGCTGCCATTCCAAACTGGAGAATAATTAAGGACAGCTGAACCACCAATGGTCTTCATCTGAATGCCTTTGCCTGCAAAACTTTCTTTGCAGACACACGCAGGCCAGTTTATTTCAGAGATGCAATGATCAAAGGCACGGTACGAAGATTCAGTATTGCCGTGTGCTGCAGAGGAAGGCTGGAAGTAATTTGGGTCAACTAAAGTTAGAAACCGTCCCCCACCTCACGAGACAGATGTGAGCTTTGAAGTCAGGGAGATTATTGCTAAAACAATCCAGTAGAGCCAGTTTTTCCCCAATCCAATTTGTGATTTGCTGACTCGATGCCCATGCAGGATCCTGTTGCTGGATGAGAAGGACAGTCTGCCCGGTCCTGTGACCTGCACTTGTTAGAGGTCAAAAAACAATGTCAGAAAATGTAAAACACTTGAATGAATGATGCTGCAGTGTATTTCTGGAAAACAGCCCTTCCTGACCAAAGGGGTTTGTGACCAATTTAGGCTGAAGATCAAAGGAGTTTGGGGTCCTTATATTTGCCTGCTGTATCTGATGTAGACTGCAGGAATAACCACAGCTCTAACATCTGGCACGTATAGATGAAGGAACGTATAGATGCAGTGCTTGAGGATATGGTGTAGTGGTTAGAGAGGATTTGGTGTAGTGGTGTAGCGGTTAGAGTGATGCTAGGAGAAGGTTGGACTTGATGACCCTGGAGGTCCTTTCCAACCATATAAATTCTGTGATTCTGTGATTCTGTGATCTTCTACTTATTCATTTCAGTACTTTGGCTTGTGCCTGCTGGGGATGGTGGCAGGATGTAGACTCAATATGACCATCCTGTACAGCTGAAGGAATCCTGTTCACAGACTAAATGGTCTAAAGGAAGACCTTTATCTCTGCCTTGCACCAGAGATGGATGATGACTTGTTTGGGAATAAAACACTGATCTGTCTTCTGGACAGATCACCTCCCTTAATTCTTCAGAGATGGAAGTTGTGGTTAAAGAGTGCAAGAGGCCTGATGAAATCCAGATCCCTCAGAAACTGGTAAAGAGCAGATTTGATGAAGCCACAGTTGTGCACCTATGCATGCTCATTACCTCTTTGTCACTTCTGCTTTTTTCCTGCCTGGGAGAAGATATTCAGCTTGGTTCCTTTGAGCTGTTTTGATGAGTAACCCTATTATTGGGGAAATCCCTCAAATATAGCTGGCTTTTCAGACTATTCCCTACTGCAGACTCAACTTTCAAGCAATAGATGACTACAACACCGTCTGTAATCCACGTTATCAGAGAAACAGGCTCTGTTCTAGAGATGCTATCTTACCTTTCCAAATAGTCTCATGGCAACACTCATAAGTTACAGCCCAGTGGTTTGCTGTAACAACTTGGACTGTTGTCTCACTGTATTTTATGCCCTAACTTGTAGACCTAAGCCAACCACAGCCTGAAACAGAAACCACTGGACCATGGATCCATTCTGCCACGCCCAAATATCTGTTATAAACCAGCAAATGCCTTGATCCTCCTCCTGGTATATTGACCCAATTAAAGCTAGTCAGGAAGTTAAAATCCCTCAAAAAGTTTCTCATGAAGGCTCGTCCAGTGGTTTATGCACTCAGAAGCTAACTCACGTAAAGGAGGCTCAATGCTCCAGGTCATCTCCCTACATTCATTTCTTCACAGAATCACAGAATTCACAGAATCACAGAATTGTTATGGTTGGAAAGGACCTCCAGGGTCATCAAGTCCAACCTTCTCCTAGCATCACTCTAACCACTACACCACTACACCAAATCCTCTCTAACCACTACACCATATCCTCAAGCACTGCATCTATTCGTTCCTTAAACACCTCCAGGGATGGTGACTCCACCACCTCTCTGGGCAGTCCATTCCACTGCCTAACTACCCTCTCAGTGAAGAATTTTTTCCTAATATCCAATCTAAACCTCCCCTGACGCAACTTGAGGCCATTTCCCCTCGTCCTATCATTACTAATTTGAGAGAAGAGACCAACACCAGCCTCACTACAACCTCCTTTTAGGTAGTTGTAGAGGGCAATGAGGTCTCCTCTCAGTCTCCTCTTCTCTAGACTAAACAAACCCAGTTCCTTCAATCGCTCTTCATAGGGCATGCTCTCCAGCCCTTTCACCAGCTTCGTTGCCCTTCTCTGTACCCGCTCCAGCACCTCAATGTCCTTCTTGTACTGTGGTGACCAAAACTGGACACAGTACTCAAGGTGCGGTCTTACGAGTGCCGAGTACAGGGGCACAATTACCTCCCTACTCCTGCTGGTCACTTCTTCCACATCTGTGTGACACAAGGTAGCATTGACTGGGTGAATTACTTTGGCCTTCATAGATAACTTTACCCCCTTTCCTGCCACACCATGTTGGCAGAAGGACAGTACTGATGTGGGTCATGGAAACAAACATGAACCAGCTGCTTGTCTGCTGTTGAAGATCCTCATTACTATTCTGCAGGGGGAAGAGGACTTCAGTGGACAAAATAAGACTTTTTCTGAGTAGAGAGACTGGAAGAAGGGACTACAAGGCAAACAGTGAAGGTAACTCCTTTGTACATTCATATATAATACCAAGCAGTAAAATGATGGGAGATACTTGGTTTTCTGGGTTCTTGCTTTAAAGATGTCAAGTATAAGTTCCCTCATACCATCACATGATCTTCCACCTCTCTCTCCAGCTCATTTCTCATCTTCTCTGCCTCCTGGTTTCAGTCTTCCTATTTCCTAACCAGTTTTCATCCCTCTCTGTAGTTTATCCTGTTGCACATTAACCACTCACTTTTTTCCACCTACTACTTGCCACTTCTGCATTTGGAAGGGGTTGAGGTGCTTCCTCTTCCTCCAGCATGCTAAGGCTCAGGATGACATGTTACCAGTGAGAGGTCCACTGCTCCCATCCAGACCTGGAAATACAAACAGTGATGGCCAGCTGGAATGGCAGGGAAAGTCTCATCTTCCACGGGAGCTGAGAACATGGTACTTGGGTGTTTTAGAAGTTGAAATACCAAAAATCACAAATGTGGTGAAGAAAAGAATATGTTGTTGGTGAATGCTAGCCCCTTTCTACTTGCTGATATCCCATAGCATGGGTGTGCTAGAGGCTTTCAAATAAAATCCCTTCCTCTCTCCCAGATATAGCACCAGGGATCAAGACTATATATTTTTTATTTATTTATTTATTTCCCCCCCCTTAGAAGCCACTAACCTGTTTGGCCTTAAATGCTCTCCAAAAATCCTCCCTGAAGCTACTATATGAACACTTCAGTACAAACACTTAATGTTAAACTGAATAATAGAAAGATTTGGGCAAGCTTAGCCAAACATTGCTGTAAATCAGGCCTATAATCTAAGCAGGTCTGGCAAATAATTAATCTTTGGGAAGTCTCTGGGTAGCAACTTGCAGATCGTTAGTAAACTCCCACAGGTCCCCATGCATTTGGGATTAAACTCTGTGTGTGAATAATCAGCTAATTAATATCCTCAGGCAGGAGTTTTAGAGACCTTCAGTCCCTACTGTTGGAACAGGTGTAAGGTTTAAACATGCTGTGCTAAAGTTTCATTATATAGTTCACTGCCAACTCCAGATGTGTCTGCGCAGACCAAGTCTTACTGGCACTGGGAAATGTAAAAGCAATCACCGTGGTTGTTCCGGGAACAAAGCATTTTCCCCATGCTATTTGTCCCTGTCCTGTGCAGAGAGGGTGGCGGTTCCTGTAGGGATAATTCCTGATTTCCCATTGTCTGTGCATAGTGCTGCCACAGCAAGCTAACAGGAGTCAAGATAAGTTCAGAGAGGAGGTAGTTTTCATCTCAGGTGGTGCAGGAGGGTTTGAAGTTCTCATTTATTACAGAGACAAACTCTTCTCAGCCACGAAATGAACCCATACACATATGCCTTGAGATGGTTCCTGAAAATGATAAAATATTAGAGCCTTTTTTGAGGTTGACTTACACAAAACTTTCTGACAAAGGCTACAGCAGGCCACCTGCAGTGTTACAGATATCTGTAACTCTTTCTGATTTAGATTATCTGTGATTGAGAAGTCTTTTGCCAGAATTAATTTTACCTTCTCAGGACCTGAGAAGCCGCTGACTCAGCGGCTGTGAGCTGAACATGTCATTCAGCCCCATTTTTTATCACTTTTGCATCTCACTAAGGAGAAGCAGCCTGTGGCTAAGCCCGCAAGTAATTTCTCCTCTGGGTTTTCTGCTGAATGCAGGCTGTGAAATGTCACCTAGAGTTGCAGCTCTTCAACTTGAGCTACAGCTCATCTTCTCATTGGGTGCTGCACCCACACCCACGTGAGCCAAGGCTACTCCATGGACTGCACTCCATGTGAGCATAGTCCTCATTAGAAAAACTGAGCTCTGTAACTGCTGGCCGCAACAAGGTCAACAGTTAATGTCATTTGAGAAAGGAAATTTATCCTCCTCTGTCACAGAAAGCTCTGCAGTAACAATCTTCATCTGGAATGCAGTTTAGCCTCTAGATGTGGGTGCATGCTGCAGAGCACTCAGGGAAGCCTCTGTTTTCTTGGTGAACAACAAAGAAAGAGCTGGAGTTAAAGCTGTGGAGACTTGTTCTGTCTTTTGTAATTTTGACTATCGTCTTAAGAAATAGGAAAAATTTTGTGATGCAATTTCTTAAATACAAGTTTTCCAGGCAAAGGGCCCAAAATGTGCTTTTGAAACTCTTCAGTAGATAAACCTCAGAAAAGTGTCTTCTCAAACTGTTGCCTACAACAAAACCATTGCCCAGTTTCTGCTCTTTCCCGCTGCTGCAGCTTGCTAAATATTTCTAATGCCTTTACAACGATTTAAGTAAGAAGAAAACTAGCATTAATATTCCTAATAGAAGTAAATATCTGTTTTAGAGGTACTGTTCTCCACAACAAGGCCATGGATTTAATAGGCTTTTACTGTATTGTTGATAACACAATGCTGTGGCATTGATCCACAGCTATAGGGAACAATCCAATTACTGTTCAATTGAGTCAAAGCAATTAGTCGGCTTAGGCCAGGGGGTAATACAATCAGCTGAAAATGTTCAACAATCAGATTTGCAGAGAGCTGAAACTCACTTTTTTTTTCTTTCTTTCTTTCTTAGCTGACTCAGAGATCTCATTCTAATGAACATGGGCAAAGCAACAATTGTGAAAGTCCCTTTGAAGTCTGTGGCTAAGGTAATGATAAATGGCTTGTAAATGGATAGGTTATTTCTGAGATGCACAAGCTCATGGTCCTCTCTGTACTCGATCCTCCTTTAGCATGCACTTAACTGCTAAAATGCATTCAGACTAGTCTTCAAACTTTGATGCTTAGTTTCTCTATGCTTTAAAAAAGTTCTTTAAAAAAGGAAAAGCAATTCTGAAAATACATAGGTATATAAATTCTGAGGTATAAGGGCTTAAGTGGTTGTTTAAGTGAATGTTGATGTAAATGTGTTTTGGGAGTGGCTGAGCAAAAAAATATTTAATAGAAACTTTTCCTATTAATTGTGTATCCTTGTACTGAGGTCACTAACATTTTCCAGAAAGGTTTTTCTCCAATTTTTTTTTCTGATGGGGCACTGCATTTTGATGATTATGTTGCCTGTGCTAAATAAGACATGAAAAGATTCAAGCTACAGCATTATGCCCGAGTATCCTGTGTTCTTCCTTGTAGCTTAATGATCTTCTGAACGCAGAATTAACATAATCAAAGCATTAAAGACCCAAACACTTCAGTCTCATGCTGAATGAGTAGTTGATATACTATAGATCTGAATTCTGTTTCACAAGTATTATACTCCCTTTGACTTCTTCTGGGTTGTTGCTGCTCAGCCTAATGGCATGCAGCATCCAAATGATCTTGTTTCTAATTGAAAGAATAGGAAGGGGGTGCTTCATAACTCTACAGAGTGTTGCTTTTGCCAACAAAAACTGAACACAGTGCAACTGTTCGTGAGGATGCTCCACTTACTTATATTTTCTGTTAACCTGCTTTATTATCCTGAACTAACTGACTGGATGGTGCTCTTGTGTTTTGCGATGGAGCAGAGCTGACATATTGCCACTACCTAAAAACTGACAAAGCATGATTTGAATAGGCTAACTCTGGAGATCCTGAACTGACACAGGTGCTCCTCACTCGTGGTCTGCTGAAAATCTCTGGGGCTTGACTTCATTATACTGAGAAAAGTTAGAAGATAACTTGATTTTTCCAAAGGCTGAATACAATCTGATTTTGAGCCCATGAGAGTTTGTAGTATTATAGATGTGATTCCTTCTGCACTCAGCCAAGGGAAAGACTGCCCTAAAGCCAATGTCTTTTAAACTCAGCTGATCCCTCGATATGGAGGTTGTATTGTAGTACCCTCTAGGGTGAGGCTGTAACCCAAAACTGCCCTGGCTTCTAAGCTTGGTTTGGAAAGAAGTGTTGAATTTCTCTGAATTAAGTAAAATGTAGAGATAATACATACATACGGGTTTCTTGAAGGTTGAAGTAAAACTGGGTCATGGCAACTCTTTTGGAATTCAACCTTTTGCCCACATCCTTGTCTGAGATGTTGTCTGGAGCATTTATCTGGGACTGATCTTGAGATAGACAGGAAGCCTCACTTGGAACAGCCTTTTGTGGAACTCTTTAAAGTTAGAAATCTAAAGTGAGAGTTTGTCTGGGTAAGGGAGAGTACTTAGGGTTTCTCTTGCCTGATTAACAGATTGAAGGCACTGATGTGGATTGGAAGAGCTTGGGCTAACTTCCAAGCTAATATACTGCTATATGGGAAAACACTTCTGCATTACTAAAGAAACAATGGGATTTAGACTCTCTCTTATCTCTAGTGCTGGTAAAAAAGCTTAATAAGCCCTTATCTTGTGTCTTCACGCCAGAATGGATTTACAGGATGCTGTAAAGAAGGGAGGGGGGAGTGGAAAAGACACCTCGAGGTGTCTCCTCCGGAACACCAAAATGCAATATCAGCCTTTTTGGTTTATACCATCTCTGCAGATGGATCTGACCCTTTTGTTCTGCTGAAGGGGGGAAAACATCATTATCCTTGGAAATTCTGAGTGAATAGAAAGTCTTCAACTGTGAAAAAGGCTTTTTCTTGCTTCTTAGGTTGTCTTGAGGCTGTTTCTGAGTTCTGCCCGTTTGTGTTCATGCCTTCCAAAGAATTTGTCTCTGAAGTTGTAAGCAACTGTTATAATGCTAAGTCAGAAATATTTGGGGAAGACATTAAAATAGTATTCTAGAGGGCTTATGACATGTTGTGCCATTATGTACTCCTGTACAAAGGTTGAATAAGAAATCAACTGAGTGAGTCGCACTATTCATGTACGACTTGCTAACCTATGAATAATGTGATCACACCAGACGCAGCATTGTGAAGGTTTTATAGGCATCATTACAGTATTTTTATCTGTATTTGCATGTCTTAAAAGGAGGAAAAAAAGCTGCTGAGGTTGTAAAGTCAAACTCTCAGTGCTAAAGAACTTGGGTCTGGGTTCTGCATTTCTTTCTTTTATATATTTTTTGGGGGGTGTTTCCTGCCTGTGGGATGAAATGCTGAGCTTTCCTTTAAGAAGAGAGCAAAGAGATTGGGTTATGTTACACTGACCCTATATCTCTTCTGTGGATAAGTCTTCCTGCGTTGCATGGAGTGAAGTGCTGGGACCTGAGTTGTGGGCCTCAAGTTGGAGTTGACCTGTGAATGAGTCACATCCCAGCAGAATGTTTTGTTTCCCCACTGGCTTCATGTTCCAGAGGCAGAACCTGGCCCACCTGTGTGTTTGCGGCTCTGTCCTCACCCAGCTGGTTGTGGTTGGGGTGGTGGGTGATGCCAGGGCTACTTTGCTGAGAAGCTGATCAGTTGGAGGAGCTTCCTGTTGAGTGTGGCTTCTGTTGGGGCTGGTTGCATCTTGCTGAGCTCTCTCAGTGGTGTCCTTCCATGTGAAGGGCCACTGAGGGAGCCATTCCTGTCCATTGTGTCCAGCAGGCGATGCTGGCACCACAGTGGGCAGCGGAGGAGCTGGGCCCACAGGAACCTATGGCAGGAGTGTCTGAAAGAAGGCTTCTGAGGGAATGTTGCTGAATTCAGCCTTAGCCTGTGTGATCAGGCAACTGATGGTAGAATAAAATGATGATGGCTGAACCGGCACAACAGTGGAGCCATCAAACTCTTGTAGTATACGAGCACCATGAAAGGAACTTGTATCTACTCAAGGAAGTGTCCACCTGCCCAGACACCTCTCTGCAGTTGTGCTGTGTGCTCCCTAAAGTCTCTCTGCTCTCTGCTTCACAAAGAGAGAAAGAGGGTGATTTCATGTCTTTACAAAGCTGGAGAGTGCCTTGGTGACACAGACTTTCCATCTGCCTGGTAAATTCCTATCTGATGTTGTGCAAACCTAACTCTTCCCAAGTAGCCACCAGCTGTCAGCTTTCAGGACCACTGTAAAAACTTCAGTGTGGGAGGGCGTGTGACAGCTTTCTCTTTTTTAAGTGAGAAATTTCTACTACCTTCCCTACTCACCCTGATTATGCTGTTCTGAAGTTTATGTTGCTGCTCAGCTCTTGAGTTAGCAGTAGCAACGGCATGTTGTCACCCATTGCGGGCAGAGGCTGGAAGGAGATGAGCCTTACCTTCTTAACTGCCCCCTCATACCTTCTAATGCCTGTGGATGGGAGAAACGCGGGGACTCAAGTTTGTGCTCCAGGGAGAGAAGAAAGAAGCCTGAAGCCTTCCTGTGCATCCCTTGTAAGTTTGCCTCCTTTTAACATCCTCCCTGTGGTGTGTAGCCACCCTATTTCACCCACGCTTGCCCTTTCTGTAGATTTCCTGACCCACACTTTCCCAATATTGGTTCCAAGCAACCCATTTGCTTTGCACTCTATACAAATCTACTGTCTGCAATTTACAGTAAAAGGGAGGGAGAGGCCTCTGACCCTTGCTCAGACTCTGTGAGAAGGTGTTAGGAGAGGCAAGCGGACTTGTTGAGTGCACTTTGCATTACTGTGGGGCAAGTTCATTGGGCATGTTAGAAACAGCTTTAATGTGAAAAATTCCCGAGCTTGTTCCTTACCTGAAAGAAGTTTCCGCTGTCTTCAGCTCTTGTCTCTGGGAGGTCAGCTGGACACTGTGGGAGGTCAGACTGGTGTCTGAAGGATGTGTGCATGGAAGGGGAACACAAGACTCATGATTAAACAAACCTTCTGCTCTTGTGTCCTGCCTCTGCCTGCTGCTACTTGCCTGTAGGGACTGGGAGGGCTGGTGAGAGGCTTTCCACCGAGCAGGTACCAGGGCAGCCAGAAATGTGGCTTCTAGGGATCTGAACAGTGGATTCCTTTGCAAGGTGTCCATCAGTGTTGACTTCTTGACTATGCTTCACCTGCACTGCTTGCTAATGGCCACAATCACTTGATTTTACTTATTGTAATTTCAATTTTACTACATCTTTCCCATCCACTTTGAAACGTGAAAGCAGAGTTCTTTCACAGCAGAGTACATTACATTTTCTGTGGTGACAAAACTGACTTGGCCCCACTGTCGATCACACAGTTACCCGGCTAGCACAGCTGGGAAGGGGAGGGAAGGAAGCTGGGCTCTGACTGGATCCCTGAACTGAAAAAGTCTCTGCATGATCAACATTTCAACCACATTTCAACACAACTGAGGGAATGATAAACTTCAGGACGGGGACAGGAATGAGCATCCAGGGGTAGGAGAAGGGATAAATTTTATCTCTAAAAAAGATGATAAAAACTAATACATTGGATTAAAATTAAATTTTGTTGGCTTTCCCTGTAGATCCAAGTCTCTGCTCAGGTAGAATTTGTACAATTCATTTTCTATGATCTTCTGAAGGGTTATCTGGAGTCAGGTAACTATTGCAATAGGGATTTGGCAATAGTACAGTTATGTGGAGTGTCCGAAAACCCCTCCCTCTGATGCCCTTTGATGTCCACCCTTTAGATAAGACACTGCATGTTACTATAGGCTTAGGCTCAGTAGTGCTCATTTAGCTAAGTAGAAAGAAGCAGGAGCATGGATCACATTGTTGTGTAGCTGCGTATGTTACTCAGCCTCTGGACAAAACTGCTGCTGCTTATTCAACTTTGTGATTGATCGCTGCTGTATTGTGTGTTTCCATGTTGTGAGTCACTTACCAGCTAGGACAGCTCTTCTCTGTCTACTAAACATTGTACAAAGGTTGCTGAGTGACTCACCGTAGTGTATAATTTTTAATGTCAGCACTTTTTTTCTCATTTATCTGGGTCTTACTTTGGATGGGGTTACTGAAACTGTGGGATGCTTAAGCGTTTGATTCCTGTGAAAGTCTCCTTAAAGGCATGATTCACCAAGCTGGTCTGGTAACCAAACCACAGGCACTTCTAACATGAGAAAGGACTCCTCTTGATTCTGAAACCTATACCGTTTTCTATTAGATTGCCTCCTGCTTTATTGCATCTGACTAGGTATGTTATGTGATAACCTGATACGTGTTTGTGCTGTGCATATTGCCAAGATGGGCAGAGATATGGAGCCCTTGATGGCACTGGAGCCAGCCCAACTCTGCTGTCCTGCAGAGACTTGCTTGTCTCATGTCCTGGGGCTTTTTGTGCTCATGTGCATGGAGGTATGAGAAGGTGGCTTTGGGAAAAGGGGCAGCAAACATGTATTAAATGTAGCTAAGTTGTTTGATGTAGGTCACCTGTTGTTTCCTTAGCCCAGAAAACTTTTCTTCTTCCGTGGCTGTGATCCTGCTTTATGATTTTGTACTTGAAAAGTACTTTATGACCATTGCTTGAGGTGTCTCAGCCCTTGGTGCAGCACTGTGCAGAGCCCAGGGGAATTCAGAGGCAGCTGGTACATCCATGTTGCAGAGCTTGGAACTGGGCAAGGAAACAACTGGGGCCTGGAGGCAGGAAAAGTCTGCTAGGCTATTTATTTGTAGCTGCTAATATAATAGTGCTGGTGCATCTACATGCTGATCTGGAGCTAGTTCTGTTCATCTTGCATCCCACGTGCTAGGGATATGCCCTCAGGGATCTCTCTGCAAAATTAGGAAGTGCTGTTTATTCCTCCCTTCCTCATCCATGTCTTGGAGAAATGTGATTCGTTAAAGATGCTCAAGTCCCAAATATTATAGGGATAAAAGTCTAGAACTGTATGGAAATGGATGGTGAGGACACAGAAATAGTATCTTCCTTGCAGTGTCTCTGCTGTCACTGTATCTCTTCGGGATTCCCTTTCCCAACCACGGTTCACTAAGTTTATGCCATCTGCTAGGGGTTGTTCTTGGGAAGTTTTTAGTGCCCAAGGCTGTGCTGTGCTCCCACAACATGGTAGGAGTTGGTATCTTTAGTTGCAGTGCTTGGCTGAGAAATTGCTGACAGGAAAAATCTGCACCAATTACAAGTGATACATGCTGAAGAGTAAAGACTGGGGAGGATGTCAGTTTGCTTAAATTTATTCCAATATGGTTTTCTTGGGCACATATTTCTTGAGGGCTCTGGATTCCTGGTCATGGTTAGCATCTCTGAGGTGATTGTCTGATCCCAGCTTTAGCATGACATCAGGCAGTGAAATAGAGGTCTTCTAGGCCCTTCTCCATTGCCTGGCATTTTGGGTGCAAAGAGACCACTTTGATCATTAAGGGGAAGAGTACTCTTACAGGTGCTTGAAGTGGGAAGCATGCAAAGCTCAGATGACTGTCAGAACTTTTTTTAAGGGATTCCAGTGAATATGTGTGTGATTAGGCACTCTTAGATCTGAACTATAATGCATGAGGACTTGACATGACGAAGAAATACTTTCTGCTTCCCAGGTAAGTTCAGTTTGTGGTCCTGTGTTAGGATGAGTTTGGCAAAGCCACAGCCTGCTCGTGTTACTGCTGGTTCAGATGCCGCAAGAACTCCCATACAGACAAAGTTGTGAGAGTTTCTGGCAACTTGGTTTAAGCTGTCAAAGCCCATAGCTCTGCAGAGGAATTGCTTGTACCATGGATAGGGAATACAGTTCTCTGTATATATCCACAGCATTTTGTAGATGCTGCTTGTATCTTCTGTTTTTTTTTTTCTTTATTAGCCAATAACACTGCCTGATTTATTTAAAGTCTCCCTGATGCTTGATTAAAAGTCAGCAAAGTCAAGGGGTCCTCAGTAAAGTTAAGATCCTCTAGAACATGGTCAGTAGCTGTCTGGAGGAATGAGCAAATGAGCTGAAAACCAAAATATAATTTAGTCGCAATGCAGGTGCCTCTATATCAGCCAGGAATTTTTCATTTTCTTGTGTTATGTTTTGTTAGGAGCTTTGTACATATTTGAGTCACATGCGGGAGGAGTTTCAGATCTTTCATGTCAGACTATAAAAAAATGTAAAAGCAGTACCTTTTTCCAAATATTGTGTTCTAACCTTCAGGTGGATTGCCTTCTCTAATGCTCTAATTACTAAGAAATAGTAATTCTCCCCAAAGTACTTACATGCTGCATCCTTTAAACTCACAGTGATCTGCAAGCATTTTAGTTCCTTGTAGAAAGAGTCATTCTCTTACTGTCTTGTACACAAGTTGAAGAACTAATCGTAAACTGAGAGAAAAGGGATGATGTTTTTTTTCTGTTACAACCGATATTGTGAAAACATTTTGGGTGGAGGAAGGGATAAGATATCCAACAAAAATATCTCTTCACCTCAAGTATTTGGCTCAGGAGTATGTCTTAATTCTTAATTAACCATGAGTGCTTTCAGGTCCAGATTTGCCAGTCTTCTGTATTGTAAACTTGTATGAGTCCCAGAACTTGGCTTTCTCCCTCTCTGTGTGTGTATTCAAGCACAGTGACACTGGCCAAAACTCTTCCTTATGTGGTTTCTGACTATCAGGCTTGGGTGAGCTCCAGCCCAGCTCCAGCTGCAGAAAACCTGAATTTTCCTGACTAGAGGAAATCCAAGGATGGAATGAGACCTTCATGTAGAAGTGCCCCAGCACACACAGGAGTGAAGGGAGAAGGCTGTCTTCTAACACAGTCCTGACACATTGCAAGTCTCAAAATAGCCCCATCTTCTGAAATTTCCAGCCTGCTTTGGAGTCTGATGCATCCCCGATGTAATCGTAGTGACAGTCACAAGCAGCTGTGTGTTTGGATGTCCACTCACATCAAATGCTACAACTCAGCTGCATTCTGGCAGAAAGTCTTTAGGAACACTGAGATAGGCAATGGCAACGCCACTTCACCAGACTTTCAGAACTGCTGCCTTATTCAGCCAGATATTCTTAGAGTAAGTCAAGTATTTTGTCTTGTAAGATATTGTTTTCCTAGTTCTATTATGGGACTCTCTACAGACTTATGGCCTGTGTGCACCATATTGCAGGACTGATTTTATTTGATGGGAGGGGGAGGTTTCAGCCAGTTGTGTTCTGTGTTACAGGACCTTCAAGGCACCTCCTTGATAAACTAGGTAATATTTTTGTAAAGCTGCATCCAGAAGACAGTACTTGGCACCTGTTCAGGTTAATGTGCCAAGAGAAAATACACTGTACACCAAGGGTAATTCTTATCCTGTGCAGGCAGAGGGTCTGCACTGTTCTCTACAGGCTCAGGATGACCCAAGAGACTTGTGTCCATCTCAGATGGTTTCTAGAAGGCTAGCTATCCTTGCCTAGATTTCTGATGTCAGGAAAGAACAGCAATAAGCCTTTAGATAGGAATAAAGCAAATTTATGATTCTTCTGAAATCCTGCAAGAGGAGGAGCTGAGGGGAAGGAACAGTGATTGAAGTAAATTTGCAGTCTTGTTTAATAAGTTATGATTGGGCTGGGGAAAAACTGGCAGAAGAGCATTTCCAAAGCCTTTAAAAACAAAACAATCCCAGCTCGGTGGGAAAATGTTTGAGCCTTCCAGGAATAACTCATATGCTAAAAAGAAGGCTATATTTTGTTTCCCTCCAGTAACATATATGGTGAATCAAGAACAGGGTTCACTGTGTCATGTGCTGTATAGACATGTTAGGCTCTTGAGAAGGTTCTGAAGAGCCCTCTGGGCAAGACACATGGTGAGGGGGTGGAGTTGGGTGGTGGTAGTCTATGTGACATGAAACAGCAGAAGAAAGGATGTAGGGGACAAGGAGGAAAAAGAGTACCCTTGGCAACTCTAGAAATATAAAGTGAATTGAAGTTAAGAGTGTTTCCTGCGTTCCCATAATCTGCCTTGTCTATATATTCTGCATTTACAAATGCTCTTATTAAAAATGATCATTTAAAATTATATGATTCCCCTTGCTTCCTGTAATTGGAAAGCTTTGAATGTTCCTCAGCTTCATATTGTTGAGGATCTTCATACAAGAGGATTCTCATTTTAGGGTAATCACAGAATCATAGAGGTTTTAAGGGACCTCCAGAGATCATCTAGTCCAGCCCCCCTGCCAGAGCAGGATTGCCCAGAGCAGGTCGCACAGGAACATGTCCAGACGGGTTTTGAAAATCTCCAGAGAGGGAGCCTCCACAACCTCTCTGGTCAGCCTGTTCCAGTGCTCTGCCACCCTCAAAGTAAAGAAGTTCCTCCTCATGTTTAGGTGCAACTTCCTATACTGAAGTTTGTGCCCATTATCTCTTGTCCTGTTACCGGGCACCACCAAAAAAAGACTGGCCCCATCGTCCCGACAGCCACCCCTGAAGTATTTGTATGCATTAATAAGATCTCCTCTCCATCTTCTCTTCTCTAGACTAAAAAGTCCCAAGTCTCTCAGCCCCTCCTCATAAGGGAGATGTTCAATTCCTCTAATGATTTTTGTAGCCCTTCTCTGGACTCTCTCCAGTAGCTCCCCGTCCCTCTTGAACTGAGGAGCCCAGAACTGCGCACAATATTCTAGATGTGGCCTCACTAGGGCACAGTAGAGGGGGAGGAGAACCTCCCTTGACCTGCTTGCCACACTTTTCTTGGTACACCCCAGTATGCCATTGGCCTTCTTGGCCACAAGGGCACACTGCTTGCTCATTGTCAGCCTGTTGTCCACCAGGACTCCCAGGTCTTTTTCCTCAGAAATACTCTCCAGCAGGTCAGCCCCTAACCTGTACTGCTGATGGAGTTTATTCCTCCCTAGGTGCATGACCCTACACTTGCCCTTGTTAAACCTCATACCGTTCCAACTCTCCAGCCTGTCCAGGTATTGCTGGATGGCAGCACAGCCTTCTGGCATGTCAGCCACTCCTCCCAATTTTGTGTCATCAGCAAACTGGACTGGACCCAGCACTGACCCCTGAGGAACACCACTGGTTACAGGCCTCCAACTAGACTCTGTGCCACTCATCACAACCCTCTAAGCTCTGTCTTTCAGCCAATTTTCAATCCACCCTACTGCTTCTTATGTAGCTCTCTTCATCAGCGTCCTCTTTGGACTGGAATTTGTAGGAAGGTACTTTGCCTGCAGGACAAACCAGTCTCTCTCCATTGCCAAAAGGGTACGTGTTTGCAGAAAGGACGACCATGGGTTGGGTCGTGATGGCTACCAAGGAAATCTGCCTTCCATTTGACGGTTGAGAATCTATCCCAGTGTATTACTGGTATTTCTTGCCAAAGGGATCTGTAACACAAAGCTACCTGTGAAGAAAAGAAATCAGAATATTCTTGCAGTATGGCCCTTCTGTTTCTGGGAACATACTGGCAAATGTGTAAAAAGGGTTTGTGTGTCACAGAATTTAAACAGCTTTTAAAAAATCTACCTCAAGTTAAAGCTGCAAGATAATCCTGTACCACATAGGCTTGAAAAAGTTGGACAGATATGAATTTAGCAAAGTGGTTCCCTTGCCAGGCTGTACTCTCTCTGGGAATAGGCCAGTGGGAAATATGTAGTTGAGAAGGGACTGTCAAACTTTTCAGAGGGTGGCGATGCAGGGGCAGATTCCTTTGCAGCGCCAGGTCCTGGCTCTACACCAGGCCACCTTCCACTTGGCAGAGGTTTGCATAGCATAGCCTGGGTGGGACCCTCTGCAGTAGAAGCAGCTGTCAGGTTTCTTCACTGGGGCTCTCTAGCCTGAAATGTGTGCATTTCCTACAAAAATGCAGGAGCACCTACCGTTTTGGGGGAGATACTGGGCTCTTTTGTGGCTCTCACTTGTCTTAAAATACAAACGGTTCTATGACTAATGAATTCTCTTACATTCCTGTAAATAAAAGATGGGAACAGATTTACTGGGGAAAGCATCCCAGCTCAGCAGCTTTTCTCAGCCCTGGACAACAGCTATTTGGTTGCATTACTTTCATTGATTTGTAAATATTGCAAAACACGATGAGTTTAAATTTTCATGCTTTAATGTGGGGCTGTGGCTGCACTACAGGCTGGGAGTTTGAAAGCCATTCTCAGGAACTGATAAAAACATACAAGAGGGATAGGGGAGGTGTTTGCTAGGGTGTAACTGAAGTTCATCAGCTCAGATGATGGTAATGATCTAAGTCCTTTTACTTGCTTCATTTAAAGAAAAGAGCTAATGGGTCATATTTGTCTTCCTTTCCACTTTTATGTGAATCTCAGTGATAGGGATCCCTTTGGTTACATATCTCAACAAAGCAAAGAAATAACCTTTGTGTGTTCTGGCTAAGCCTATCTGAGGAATGGAGTGCTAAGCTTCCAGATAACGGAGGTGGCCTCTAGCTGCATTAAATGAGTCTAAAGCTGCCAACTGCTAGTTGTTTTGGGCTGGCCAGCCCTAAACCCATTCACTTTCACACATTTAAGCAATTTAGACAAATTCCTTGACTTGTAAGAGAAACCCTCCATAGTTCATAGCTCTTCTGGGGTGGTATAGACCCTTATAATTTGAAGTAAGGATGCTTGCTTGATGCAGACCATTTGCAGTGGACAGATTATGTTAGCAGTTGTGAGCACCTGGCTCTTTCAGTGTATGTGTTTGATCATATGATTAGCCTTTTGTGAGCCAAGGAATAATTTCCACATTGACTGTCTATTTGTGCGGTTTTTCTTTCTTAAATTGCCTGCATAGTGTGTATAAATCACACATCTAAACTGCATATAGAGCAGACTTGCTTTTTGGTTTGTGAAGATGTGAAATATGTAGCCTGTATTTTGCATTAATAGCAGTTTGGAAGAAGGAGTGTAAGCTTTTGGAAAGCATCCTGAAGGTACTTTCATCATCTTCATTTTTAGGTGTCTGGCTTGAGAGCTTTTTAAAGAATTTCTGCTCTGAAAAATTTGAGTAAGCAACAGGATATGAGTAAATTCAGGCAACTGCAGTCAGTAATGACTTCAGCAATTCTGAGGCCAGAGGCAAGGAGAGCTACAAGGGTTGGCATATGAAGGACAGACACATTGGAAGCAGGAAGAGGTGGACTCTGCTACATTAATGCCTCCACCATCATTTAGGATCTGAGACATGCAAGAGCACCCTACTCTTTGTAGGATGGGTTTATCACCTTCAAGCCTTCAAGATGTAGGTCTTCCCTGTTATAGGGGTTGTTTACTATCCTCTGGAGTGACTAGACAGGGCACTTGTACCTCCTGCATGGTCAGAATGGTCAAAAATAACATCTTTTCCCCATGTATCCTGTAGCAGAAGGTGAACTGCTTTAATACCATTTTATTTGCTTCAGTGATGTCAGGTGGGACTGCTACACAGAAGAGGCTTAGCTGTGAGAAAACCTACTTCAAGGTGGCAGCAGATGATGTAGAGTCAGTCACCTGCCAATGTACGTATCACTCTTCCAGGCCTTTTAATATTCATGCACAAGGGAGTCCAGCTTGGTTTGCTGCAGTTGCACTTCAATGATGTGTCAAAAACCTGTGGGATCTGTGCTGCCTCTCTACGTCCATCTGTGAATATTTTGACACAGCACTTGCTCCAGGAATTCTCCAGGATTTGGTCTGGTATTAGTGGTTCTAAACCAATAATTGCTCACAAATCCTTTTTAATACATACAGAGACTTGCGTGTGTTTAATCTAAAGCCTGATTACTTGGGTTTTAGGCAGCAGGGATGAATTTCACCCAGAGTGGTTTGGGATGCAAAAAACCGGTACTCCC
This sequence comes from Eurystomus gularis, assembly GCA_013400335.1. Lineage (NCBI taxonomy): Eukaryota > Metazoa > Chordata > Aves > Coraciiformes > Coraciidae > Eurystomus > Eurystomus gularis. The sequence continues at coordinate 48,891 of VZZY01023743.1, read as the reverse complement.
TGATTTGTTCCTAGAACTACTGCACTGGAAATAGATAGGGTTTGGCTGGCTGAGAGGTGCGTATAATACGTACCCATTCAATGATCACAGCTCTTGGGGGCTGAAATTGCTTTGCTCTGGCCATTATACCTCACTGCATACCTAAGTATGCAAAAAATCCCCTGGAAGTGTACTGCCTGTCATGTCTTATTGCTTAATGATGTAGCCAGAGGCAGACCTGACATTAAGGCCATTCTTTCCTCCCAGTTGGAACACATCTTTAATCCCCTCAGAGCAGATGCATTTAGAAACTGCAAAGGGAGCTTGTTCAAAGCTGTCACTTTGTTACCTTAATGAGCCCATTCTTCAATCAAGGTAGTGCATTCTCTGGGAGCTCAACTACAGTGTTTGAATACTGGATATTTATAGTGTTAGTCCCAGGCTCTTAACAGCATAATGGCCAAAGGTAGGCCTCTCCGCTTTCTTAAGATAGGTCAGCTGGGCAAGGGGAGAGGTGGGTAGGACGGAGGACATCTACCGAGCTTTGTAATTTAGACTGTCTCATAAAAGGACTCCTAAAAAGCTGAAACCTCATTAACTCCCCTTCCTTCTGAGCAGGACACTACTTAACAAATTGTGCCAGGCGAGGAGAGAGGAAGGAAAATAAAGAGTGTAAAAATTAGTGCAAGCTTAGTGCTTGCTCTTGAAGCAAGGACTGCAGCACAGTATTGCGCTGACAGTGCTGGGATTCACCTGCCTCTGTCAGCAGTGCTGCCAGCTCCATTTGCTTAGCTAGTTTCGTCTTGTTTTGTTTTGTCCAGGCTTGTCTTGTTTTGCCTGGATTACTCCTTTAAAGTAACAGGACATGACTGTGTCAGAAGCACCTGACTGGTGGCAAGTAGTGTTTTGGGAAAAATCTCTTCTTCACTAACTGTATCTCATTTTTTTTCCAACTTCCCCTGTTGCCTAAACTCCTCAGTGTTCAGGAATTACCCAGGATAAGCTAGCGAGGGAGCACGTGCTTATGCTGCATACTGAGCAGCCACTGTGTCAAGCCTTCATGTGTTTTCTGCCAAGACTCTCAGAACTTGAAACTGTATGATAGATCCCCAAATTCAGACCCAGCTAATTCCAGATTGCTCTCAGGTCAATGTGGAGAGGCAAGAGTTTTCTTATATCTGTAAGCCATGAAAATGTACTTGACCCGGCCGTAGGGTTTCCATAGCCTCCTCCTGAGGTTGCTGAGGCTGCTTGCACTTGCTAGGGAAGCTGAGGGCATTGCCAGCTAGCTCTCTGCGGCACTTGGCACTCAACCCATCTTGCACACCTATTATTTTGCCAGCTGCCAAATGCCTGCTTGCATGCTAAGGGAAGGTTGCTGTACAGCTTTTAGATAAAACGTTAACGAGTGTTCGAAAGTTCTCCATGAAAGCATCCAACCATGCCTATACAAAAAGGAGAGCTAGAACTTTACCAACACCCAACCTTTCTCACCAAGTAAAAGCTCTGCCAGTTGTTCTTCCTGCCACCACCAGCACTTTGAAATCAGAGAGCAGCTGTTAACATGCTCACAGGCTGGAGAGGAAGCAGCAGAGCTGGCAAAATACCAGCAGTGCTTACTAGTTGATCTTGTGGATATTACTAATCTCTTCTAGCTGTGGAGCAGACTTGTGTGTTTTTCCCATTGGGATGCCAACAGTGAGTAGAACAATGCTGGATGCAAAATGCTTCTTGCCTGAGCTTGTCACTTAACCTGGTGAAAAGTACTTCATGTTACGCTAAAAGGGAAAATTCTCCATCTTGGGCTTTACTGTTCAATGAATAAGGGCAAACAGTGATGTCCCAGGCATGGTAGGCAGTTCTTCATGCTCCTTGTTTTGGAGGAAGGCTCAGGGCTCAGAATTTTGTTCCTCCTCCCCCCAGCTATGCCAGCTGATCTATAAAATGGGGTTTGAGTATTTAGCCTTGCATAACAGATCATTTCGAGGAGCCTGCCCTCATCTCAGTTTTAATTATCACACTGTCACACTGCAAATAACTTGGGAGTGTTTTTCGAGGAAGGTCACTGGATCAAGTAACAGTTTCATCCTGGGAGCTCTGACATACTCGTGAGTGCGAGAGAAAGACGTTTGTGCATGTTTTATCTTCATGCACTTATTGCTTCTGTCATGAAAGTGCTTGGGTATTACATTTTAAAAATACAATTCCTTAGGCATCATTTTCTTTAAAAAAAGAGGTAATGCTCCGTAATTGTGTTCAACAAAGCATCATATAAAATTTGTCTCCAGTCTACAGCTTCATGCTTCTGTTGCTCTCTTCCTGCTTTAAGAAAGTTTTGCTGCTGCTCATGCCCCAAATACATGACTCACAGGAAATAAATCATAAAACCAAATCAAAACAAAATTTTTTCATAAATGAAACAAGACTGTGTGAAAGCTTGGCATCATGACTGGTATTGCAAACAATAAATAACTAAATGTTTCTGTGTCAATAAAGGAGGCATTCAGGACAGTGCACAGCAAGCACCACCTGTGTCTGCTCCTACCTGAGATGGGCTATTTTGGAGTCTAAAACCATGTCTTGCAAACTGTGGTTGAAGCTCTGAATTTCATTTCTCCTAGTGTTTATACAATGGTGTTTCCTTCATACTGTGGAGAACTGGATACGGTTTGGACTGGGATTGTTCAGATCAGGCTCATATGCTATTTATTTCAGGGCTGCTGTCCTCCTTCCATGGAGGGATTTAAACTGATGCTACTGAGGAAGGACTGGACAAGGGTGAGAACTCATCCCGCAGTGCGTCTCCCTGCCGCTGCAACTCCGCTTGGGAGAAAACTGCAATGATCCCCACTTCTGTCTGCCAAGATTTTTCTTTCTGGCTGACTTACGCTGAATTGTGCTCTGGGATGGTGACACTGGAGTACAAACATGTCCCTTATGAGCTTGTACTGGTTTACTGCTCTGCAGTACAAGAATGAAAGCAAGCTCTGCTGAGGCTTTATCCTCTCCAGCCATTGGGTTTATGTACAATACACAGCAATTTTGCTTCCCAGGAGAGGTGTGGGAGGAGGAAGAAGGGGAACCAAGGCAAACATTTTGCTTCCTTCATCATCTTATCCCCAAAGAAAAGCTCCAGGAACTATATGTAAATATACTTTCTCTTCTTGAATATTTGGGCCAAAACCATGACTTGGATTGCAGAGAGCAAGAAACTAAGATCAGTGCTTTTGGGTCAGATGAAGATGCCGCTTCCCCCATACCTTTCTGACAGGGTGTGAAAGAAGTATGTAAGTGTTGAAGGAATTAAAACAACGTTTTCTTTGCCAGAGACCTTAGCTGACTTTATTTTCTGTATGACTGCATTTGGTGGCTCCTGATAAATAGAGCATAGAGTGGTACCTTTTCTCCAACCCACAGGTGGACAGCACAACCTTACATATGCACCACGCAACAGGATTCCACTAGAGGCTCCAGGTAGGAGGTAACACACTGTCTCCAAAAGCCTGAACTTCCCATCCGTGAATTTGTGTAAGTGACCACTTAGAGATCTTTCATTTGGTACTGGCTATCCTGTCAGAAAAGGTGGGAAACAATTACTCACTGGTTGGAACAGAGGAGATAGTCTTGAGATTTCCCTAAATCCAATATAAATTTTCCTTCCTCTTCCACTTACGTCTCTTCTCGGCTTAAATCACCTGATCTATTTAATCTCTTATCCCTCTTAACTGGCCTTGTCATCCTTCGATGGACTTAGTGTCATCCTCTACTTTTTTTTTTAAGACAGAGTGATCCTACTCAATGTTGTGGGTTTGTGTGCAAGTAGTTGATGGAGTTTGGGTTGCTCTAAATGGGAGCCCAGGAACTGTGGACTGGTTTTGTGACTGCTCCCACCATAGTTCTCACTTGGCTGAACAAACCTGAAATCCATTGAGTTTATGCCCTTGCTTAGGGCCCTTGTGCTCTGTAAGCACTAGTCCTCCCCAAAGCCTCTGTGTTTTGGGGTTTCTAGTGTCAGATGCATTAAGCAGAAGGCCAGATGGGATCGTTACCCTGGAACCTAATGCTTTATAAATCAGTGATTATCGAGGCAGATGAAAAGCTGAGTGGGTGCTCCCTTTGAGTCCCTGAAAAGTTAATGATTGTGTCATGTAAAAGACCACACATTTCAAGGCCTGGCATACAAGTTGCCCCTTGCTAGTTTGAGTCAGGGGATAAGAAACCATTGCATCAAAAGTTTAAGTCTTTATGCATTTATATAGTATTGTTTCACTGGCTCTTAAACTATTTGCTAGTACTCATCCTAAATTCATGAAGTACTATAAATACTCACAGAGAAAAACTTCATTATTTTTTCATAAAGGACAAGAAATATAGCTTGGAAATTCAGTTTAGTAAACATATTTCCAAACAGCTGAGGGCTTGCTGCGTTCCCATTAAAAGCTTGTCAGATGGTGCCTATGCTTTGAGCCCTGGGTGGGCTACTCCAACTGTAAGATGGAAAAGTTAAACATTTCTAATTAGACATATTCCCACATGTAAGAGAGACAATCACCCTCTGACTATGAACTTCATAAATTCTCTAAAGACTGTGGGAAACGCTTGCTACCTATTACCACCTGCAAAGATGTATGTTTGATTTTTAATCATGAGTCTGCTTTTAGGTCCCCCCATGCCGCCAAATGAAATGGTTTTGCTATAAGCAGGAACTGAATTCTGCCCATTTGCTAATCATAGGAAATGGCTGCTCAAAGTCCTTATCTCCCATGATTAGCAAGCAGCTATCTAGGGCATCCTTCTCCCCCAAGACATAATCAATTCTACTTTTGCCATTCCTGACATACCAATTGCTTGACATCGTGCTTAACTCCTTCTTCAAAGAGACTCCAATACCTCCTCCCCAGCCCATGAGCTGCTTGTTGAGCATTAGAAATGTTAAAGCTATGCTGGCCTGAATTTCATGTTAGAATGGGCAAGAGGAGTTTATTTCCGTTGTCTTTTTAGCTGCTTTTATATACGTGAACATGACTCTCTCTCCTCTTAGGTTTCTCTTTTCTAAGCTAAACTATCTCTGTATTTCTTCAGAGCTCCTATTATCTAGGTATCTGCATCTTGTGGTCTCCTCCAGTGTCTCTTCAGCTAGCCAACATCCCAGTTGTACTGTAGGGTTGCACATGGGAAAATGGCAGCTTGGCCTTTTCACTGATGAATGAGAATGGAAGAAGTGCTTTACATCCTACAGGCAGTGTTCCTATTTGTGCATCCAAATATAGTGTTTGCTGCAGCGCGATGCTACAGATTTTCTTTTACAGTTGGAAGTGAAGTCTTCTGGCCTGAGAAAACATTTTTATCGACTCAGGTTCTGAAACTCAGCCTTTATGTGTCCTTAAAATTTTTGCGTTGTGGTAGGCTCTCATTCAGATCATAACAGACTTGGTCTGATGGAAAATAGGTGCTTTTGTGTCTTGCTTCTAGTAACTCCTTAAAAGGCCTGTTGCAGTGATGGGGGTACTGCTGTACCTTTAGTAGACTTTTACCTCAGACATAATCTGACTGAATTTTTCACAAACAGCCTTTTTAATTATTGCTACTATACTCGTTATACTCCCTTAAACGATATTTTGAACTTTGGTCTGAGTCATCAAGTAGGTTCTCTCCCCTCCCACCCATTTGTAATATTTTCTAGATATTCACTGAGGTAAATGCTCATTAATTAGGTTCCAAAATTAATAATTCCCTGATAAAATACTCCAGTTTAAATTACTCCTTAGGTTTAAGGCACATGTCATGTGTGAGTCATAATGTATTCCCACCATTTTGAGAGCAATATTGTTCATAATGTCACATGCAGAAACATCAAATTATCTGCTGAATATTTAGACCTGAGTGTATATTTGGTAACTAGAAAGAACAGACATAAATGAATGTTCCAAAATGCTGTTATTTTAGTGAACCTTGTTAGTTGTTTTTATTTTTTGGTTGCAATATAGTCATTTAAAAGTATCTGAATTAATTTCAAAAGTTGCATGAATAAGACACTCTTAAAGGAATGCTTGTAAACATTTTTCTAAACTAATTTTCTTGCAGCCTGGAAGAACATTGATATATCCCTCAGCCATCCCTTTTACAGCTTGATCTATACTAAACTTGGCTTTGGTATTCAGTCTGGGAGAGAAGAGGTAAATGTGCTGCTCTCTCACTGTCCTGTTAACAGTTTTCAGATTAGGCCTCAGTGTCTTGGCTTTTCTAGGCTGCCTTTATTCCAAACCTCCTGTATGATCTTCTTTTCTGTAACAGGTTTAATGCCTAGCCTGTGCAGTGCTGGATATCAGGTCTGGGCTGTGGAGCAGACTCCATATTTCACACATGTTGCTTTCATGCATCCATGGCTTCAGCACTGAAGAGACCCTTACACCATTATCTGATTGCTGTCAGTAAGGCACAAGCTGTGTGATGGGGTTGCTCCTGATCTGAGCAGAGTGAAGCACTTGATATGGAAGGCATTAAGGCCAAACTTTTATAAAGTTAATCAAAAACAACCCACCAAAATAAACACAAACTGAAATTGGTTTTATTAGCTAGTGTAGTGAAGCAACAGGCTGGAATGAGTCCTGAGGCTAGGATGTAATCTTGGTAGCTGCTTAGCTAAGGTACCAATAAATGCATGCCAATAAACACTCCTATGCTCTCAGCTTTCCTGCAAAGAGGCTGTTATACTTCCTGTCTTGGAAAAGAGGGGAAAAATGGATTGCTATGGTGTGTCCAAGCCCTCAAAGAAGGTTGCTTGAGTTGCCTGTTTGCTCGACCTGCGTTGCAGAGAGAGGGAGAGACACTGCTGCTGGATCGTGGCCAGCGGATCTTACAGTCAAGCTTCTGACATGTCAGCTTCTGCTTGTGGAAAACTCCATCTGCAGGTTTACAGGCTGTGATGTCTAAAGACAGATTGGCACTGAAAGCCAAGTGGTGCCCCTGCCAAAGCGTTGACAGTTGGAGAGCGTTAGCAGCATTCCCCAACGGTTTGAAATTAAAACCAATTTTACCTAAAGCAACAATACAGAGTCTGAAATGTTCACGTCTCCTTCCCTGGGGATGTTACCCATCTGAGTTGGCACAGGGACTGATGGGGTCATGTAACTTCACTTGTCATTCTCTCAATTAATGTGTAAAGGAGTCACAGCAGCACTGGAGATGTCTGGGTGTGGGTCATTAAAGAGCACAAAGGATCTGTCAGGACTAGTGAGGTGTGTTGGTGTGCTGAGAAATACAGGCATTACCAACATGGTACCTGTGGGGTACGTCAGTAGAGCAAGCACATCAGGAAGGACAGGCTCCATGGTAAAGGCTGTGATCAGGACCCTTCAGCTACACGAATGCAAGGCAGGGAAAGCAGGTAGGATGCAGGGAAACCCTACCAACCTGCACTGGGACACTGCAATTCAAAAGGGATGTGATAAACGAGACATGGTCTAGGTGGGAAGTGTGGTGTTGATGATGGACCTAAAAAGTAGACTTTTTCCATGAGAAGATGGAAAGAATGGAGTCTCTTGAAAACAGAGAAAACTGAGGGAGAAGGAAAACAGTCCCCGGATGTGTTAACTGTGTAAGTGGCTTCAAAGAGTGGGGGAATAGTTGAAGTACATGGTGGGTAGAATAAGTAATAATGAATTTAAATTAAAACAAGGGAGGTTTAAATTAGCATAAGAATTTTGGCTCTAAGAATAGTAAAAAAGCTGGAATAGGAAGTGGAGCCTCTGTTATTCAACCTGTCCTCAAATTCTTCAAACAAAATCAGTCGAGGAAGGCTCAGGCAGATTTAGATTCAATTTTTCATTCCCCCCAGCCTTATTTTTTGCTGGGAGCTGGTAGGAGAGCACCAAGGTATTTATATCTGGTTTTCCTTTCCTCTTTAAGAGTGGGATTCAGCTTTGCTACCTTGTACTTCCTCAAGTCATCTCTATTTAGGTGCTCTGAATGACAGCCTTCAACAGAGCAAAGGGTTTGTTTATTTAGGATGAAACCATAAATTTGGGAGTTTTCCTTTGATTTTTGGCAACTTGTGTCTAAACCTTCCCTTAGAAGAAGTGGAAAAAAATTCCTTTATGCTGAATGGAGACTTGAACCATATTCTTGATTCTACTACCGTCTTCCTGTGTTACCTTGGGTAACTCTCTTAACACGCATTAGTACATCAAGGTTAGGACAGTAATCTTTATCCTTCAGAGAAAAGGGCAGAAGGGAGCCTGTATGACTATACTTTCTTAGTGGCAAGGACTATTTCCTCTCTCTACAGCCTCTAATATGTGGAGACATAGTCACACTTGAAACCTTTGTGTGGCTGCAACAGGCAGTAATCTTCCTTTGTCGAAATCTGGGATCACCAGTGTCATACAAATACAAAAAAGCTCCCAGACAACACTTCCTAGATGAAATCCAGTAACAATGGGTTCAGAGAGTTCAGAAAAAAGAGAAGAGAGCTCACTCTAAAGCTAACACAGATGTGCTCATGTGAGCCCAAGGCTTTGTGTCTCCAAGGCAGGTGTTTGCTGGTGAGACCTTGAGAGGCATTTCAGTACCACACTGTCCAGCCTGCTGGTCTTGCAGCGCAGTGGTCTGGAGTCATAGGCAGTTGTGTGATCTCATTCTGGGAAGCAGTGTCCCCTGAAAGGGATGTGACAGCCCTGCAGGGAGTTTTGTACTGTGGCAGATCTGCACTTCTGCAAAAGAGAGGCTTTATAAAACTTGGGGTTGTTGCAGGGGAGAAAGTAGTACCTTAGGCTTGGAAAATGAGACAAGACCTTCTTTTTCATTACTGTCCTAAAATTTTTTTACTTCTCTTCCCTTGAGAAAGTTCTGAATCCATTTTTCAGGATCCCATAGCCCCTTCTGACTCATATTTCCTCATCATCATTGCTCTTGGGTACTCAAAAAATGTCACTGGACACATCTGTGCTGTGAAATGGTGCCGTTTACTCTACAGGTAAGATATGCACAGCATGCTAGAGAGACATGAAGATGCACAATGAGACTCTGCTGGCCAGGCAGTCTGACAGTCAGGTGGGAATGTACTGTTTTTTGGAATGGCAGACCTCTGATCTCACTCAATTTCCATCTTCTGGTGTGGTCCTTAAAGTTTTATACATTCTCATGTCAGTATTTTTTTGTGTGCTTGAGCTACTGTTATGATCTCAACAACTTCACTTCTGTGTCCCACTCCTCACCTTTCCTTGCACGGTATTAACATGCAGACTATTGCAGCCCACCAGTAGTTTTTCAGGGAAGAAGAGCCAATTTTGCACAGCTGTAAGCGAGCACAGGCAGACAACTGAGTCTTGGGCTGGAGCTACAGAGCTGATGTAGTTTATACATTGGCCAATACACTCAGGCTTACTAATCTGTGTTGAAGATGCTCATGGTAATTTTTACTAGTGAAGTGCTGGATTGCACTTGAATTTCTGTCATTCCCTTCTTTTCCACCTGATAGTCAGTAGATTACTTTTTTAGAGTCTGTAAGCTCTTTGGTTTTTTTTTTGTTTTTTTTTTTGTTTTTTTTTTTTTTGGCAAAGTACCAAAAACAGTCCCAGGGATACACTATGCCAGAGGCTTTCAGATACTGATGTAGAAGGTACCTTTTAAAACACACACTCATTAGCCTTGATTCAAAATTCTCCATGTCTTGGAAAGTGGCAATGGGAACAGCTTTTTAGCCTGGAGAAGTGTTGGTCCGATCCTGACATTGTAGTGTCAGTCTGTGCATGGCATTATCATCTGTTTTCCCTGGCAGAGAAGCTTGAGCAATGATGAAGCTGAGATGGGGAGAATGCAAAAAGCAGGATGGGCTGAGCCCCTATAGACAAGCACTGAAGTATTTCTCTTCTTAGTTGGTCTGTTGTTGTGCAAATACATTAATTCCCGTGACATTTTTATAGGCTTATGAACATTTTTTTTCCTTTCAAAATATAAAAACCTTGTGACTCTTTTGTTCAATCTCTTCCCCATCACCAAGCAAATCCCAGGACTTTTCTCTGGGCACTTTAGAAGGCAGCACTTCTGTCTTTACCTGTTTAAAGCAGAAAACTAAAAAGAAAACTCTCCTGCTGCAGGGAAAAAACCCCCTGGCTCTGACAATAAGGGAGAAGTGAGATTGTGCATGGAGGGCAGGCACATTCAAGGTGAGACCTCTTTGGGGAATGATCCTATTTCAGTGGGACTGTGCAGGGACAACGATGCTTTCTGAGACAGGATTCAAAGAGGAGCAGAAGAGCGAGGGACTGAAGTGCTCCTGGATTTGCCTGTGAAACCAACTTCAAGAAGACAGCAGCTGAGGTAGTGATATAATAACCACGAGGGAAGCTGAAAAACCTTTGATTTAAAACCATTCTGCTTGAATGGTGTTGTTATCAAGCACCCTTTTCAGGCACTGAGAGCTTTGCCAGGGCTGAAGGAAAAAGAGACAAGGGACCCATACAAATCATACAGCAGTTCGTCTAGTTCTTAGTACACAGAAAACTTTTGGACACAGTGGTAGTGGCAGCAGCAAGAAACATGAAGTTGGGTAACTCAGTGTCTTCTCCTTCCGATCTCTATTTTTGTGTAGCAAGCAAGGGTCTAAGAGCACTTGTGGTTTCTCGTGCTATCTGAAGCCCCAGATTTCATTCAACATCTGCTTTTGGTCTGACAGTCCCCTCCTGTGGACAATTCTCTATTTCACATCCTCTCTGCACGTGAAGAAGGTGTCTGCTTGTCTGAAGGGATGAGATCCCATCTTGTAACACTTGCAAAAATGCTTGTCAAGCTGTGGGACAAATCACAAGGAACTGAAGTGAGAAGTGACAATCTGCTTTATGCAGCAGGGGAAGCACTTGGCAAAGATGCAATTTACAAATGAAAGAGTTGCCAATTTTTTTTGTTATAATTTGTTCTGCTGACTTTTGCGGAAATGCAACCTGGGAGATTGCAGGACCACTCCTCTGTAATAGATTTCTATAGAAAATGTGGTGTAAAAGAACAAGATACGGTGGGGCAAATTCCCAGCTTCTCAAAGGTTGCTTTACATTTGCTGCTTTGTAAAGAAGGTCTGAGGTGAACATAATTGTAAATGATAGAGCTTCAGTAATTAACAAATAATTTTGAATTATTGATGGGGCAGAGGGAGCTTGGGGCAGGTCTGTATACAGGTACTCTTGTAAACAGGGACTTTAAAAAACCCCAAATGGGTGTAAAAGGTCATGTGGAAACTTTCAGTTTAGCCTCATTAGTGTGAACTCAGTTGGAATATGATGAAGCTGGTCAGAAAATTTTCTTTTTTCTAAGGAAAAAGCTTTTTTTTTTAAGGAAAACTAAGTTGTCATTGAAGAGCAGAAAAATGCCTGTAAGGCTACAGGTTTGCTTCTGTTTCTTTTGGTGGGGAATATAAAAAGAAAATGCTTAATGTCCGCTTAGATTTGACCTCAACCATAATACTTCAGATTGGTTCAACTGACTTGCAGCTTAGTGTTGTGGTAGTCAGGGCACAGTGAGGGCTGGAGGATCCCAGGGCAGTATAGGGCATCAGAGCCAGGACCTGTCCCACCACACCAGCTGGGGAGTGAAGCAGCCCCAGCCTGGGCTTTTTGGCACCTTGATGGGGGTGGGAATGATTGACCAAGCCTATAAAGGGATGTGGGTGCAGGATAAGCAGGGAAGTGGGCAGCCACAGACATGGCATGACCATGCTTGGGCTGAAGCTCTTATTTTCTAATATAATAAGATCTGATTGTATCTTCCATGTTCACCTTAATACCAGAAATATTGTCTTGTACCACTGTAGGCATTTCATTAACTATGGGAAGGGTAATCACACAACAGGGGAAATGTCACACACTGAGGCTTTGCAGGCAGACTCAGCTGTGAGAAGTTCTCACATCATCAGTACAGACACCATGAGGAAGTGATTTCTCTGACAATGCCCTAAAGAAGAAAGTTTCTTGTTTCACACAGGGAACAAGATTCAAATATACTTTTATTTTTTATTTAAAAGGTGTATTTCAATTCACTTCAGAGTCTGTCTCTCTAATGCACATCTTCCGGGCTTGTGGAATATTTGGGGTGCTCAAAAAGGTTTTTTAATTGTTCCTGGATAGGCAGTTGCCTTTTACTGCAGGTTGGTTGAATTCTGTTTGATAATTAGTCCCACATCAGATATATAAATGAAATAATCTTCTGACCAATTGGAAATCCCTTGCAATGGTGAAGTAGCTAATTAGAAAACATTAATTTTCCAGTGCTCTGTTCAATCTGCGTTCTTGCTTAGTCCACATTACTTGGCTTTGCTTATTTGCTGTCCAACTGCAGATCTCATTAGGGCCAATGGTGCAGCAAAAATCAGGTCACTTCTTCCTTAATTTCAGACCTCAAGTTCAGGCAAGTCACTATTAACTGCAATCCTGAACTTTCATAACAGTCTGAATCCTTAAAGCCTGTGACAGAGATGCATGAATCCACTCATTGCAAATAAGGGAACAGAGTGCAGGATTTGGATATTAAGAGGGGTAAAATCCAGCATTTTATATGGGTTTCTGCATTTAGTAAATGAAAGAAAAATCTTTAATATACTTAATTCTCTGTGGCGCAGCATGCTGCTGGTAAAAAAAGTCTCAAGCAGATTGTAAACTGTCAGAAGTAAATGAGTTTCAGAGCAGAACTTGTTAAAGAAAAATAAGAGAAGAAACTGTGTCCCTGATGAACAAATCCTGGGGAGTTGTTCTGAGTCAAGTGTGCAACACTTACTTTTAACCTACTTTCCCAGTCAAACCTAGGAGTTGTCTGGCGCTCTCTCAAAAGCCACTACCGTTTGGAACATCAGACATGATGAAAAGAATACACATTCTAGCACTTAGCATTTCTGCTGGTGCTCACCTTAGCCAGAAAAATTGGCTGTGCTTAAGAAGGTGCTTAAGTATGAAGACAAGTTATCTGCATACCTATGTTCAAAAGGCAAATCGATGAGAAACAAATTCTAGTCAAGTCCATTGAAATTGCAAACTCTCAGCTGGCTGGAAGGGGGGCTATTTTCTGGTTTTCATTGCTTGGTGAATAAGCTGTCTGAAATGGCATATACCTTTCACATCCCTTTTCTGAGGGATCCTAATGTGAAAATGGAAAAATAAATGCCACTGTGACTGTCAGGAGCCGAGGAGTGATTGATACTTTTGTTTTCTCATTTCCATTCCTAGAGTTCTCTCCAACAAACAGTGTGTGGAATTAATTCCTCCCTGCAGTTTCTTTTTTTTTTTTAATGAATGATAATTTTATATACTAGAGCATTAGCTGTCACTGCATCATTCTGAGCACATAGGCTGTAAAATTCCTAGGGTGCTTGTCACAGGCTGTGCAGTCAGGGTTTTCATACTCTGTTCTTAATGGCTCACAATTGTATGAAATAATCTCTTGCTAAACTTAACCTACATTATTTTCTCCCCTTACCATCTCGCCTTCTTCACGCAGGGCAGATGTTCTGATAAAGTTGTATACTTTGACACGCTCACCTACTTTACATGGCAGATCTACCGGGTGTACAAGTGTTAAGGACTTATTTTTCAGTTAGCAGCTCCTGAGTTTGAGCTCATTCTGGGCTACAAGAAGGTTGACTTCACCCTTTTCCCAGGTGTACTGTAGCTTCATCAAGTCAGCTGAAGCTCTCCGTGATGGCAGTGATGCACATTCTTATTTAAAATAAGATATATGCATAATACCAAGCACTTGAGGGACGTCTATGAAATCTGCTGACTTGAATGTAGATATTATTTGCCATGTCAAACACAGTGTCAATAATGACAATGATATTAAATTATTATTATTTGTTTTACAATTACTCACTCCTCCTCATTAATAAGACAAATCACGTTAGATGCCCAGTGTGCACTTTGCGTTGTCAGAGAAGACCTGGTGCACAAACATCCCAGCCTTGCCTACATGCCTAGGCACAAGTCCTCAAACTGGCTGTGGACTCACAGCTATTGATTTCTGCAAGGCCAGACCAATACAGGACAAACATGACTGATTTTCTCTTATCAGCACTAAAAGAAGGTAAGTAAGTAGCAAACACCAAAAGTCTGGTAAAGCAAAGGCACAGCTCCTAGCCTTGATACTATTAACAAACAATAAATGAGTGAGCAAAGCACAGAAGCCTTCACATGGTTTTATCATAGTTCAAATTTCTGTCTGTTAAGAGAAACCGGTTGCTGAAAAAAATATGTGCAGTGTAACCATTGCTACCTTTGTCAATTTAAACTGATCTGCTTCAAAATCCTAGGGAAAACAAGACAGCAGTGGCATCTTAGTTCTTTCCAACCAACTCGAAGAACAAACCAAAATAAAATAAAACAAAGCCACTTTTTAGCAGGAACAATAATGCCTAAGGAGTTAATGGAATGAAACTGAGGACTCTTAAATTCAGTCTAAAACAAGACTACTTAAATTCCCTATCTTCATATGCATCTTTAGTATTAGAATCATAGAATCATTTAAGCTGGAAGGCAAAAAAGCCCCGACACAAGAAATGGAGAGAAAAGAATATCATTCGTAAGCAAGAGAGACAGAATAATCAACAAAAGAGCTTATAGTTTCTTTTTTTTTTTTTTTTAACAACATCTCCAGTATACACATTCTCTGTTCTTAATTTGATTTTGAAGCATACAGATTATGGTAAATTTATATGCCACTGTCTCAATTAAAGCCAAGCTTCTATCCAGTTTATATGATACTTTAAATAAAATTGACTTGAATTAGATGACACTATCATACTTTAAGTTGATATATAACGTCTCAAATGTCTTTTAGAGACTGTTACCCACTGAATGTGGATGTTAGAACAATCATGTGGTTTTAGGTTTTTGCAACTGTATCAAAAACAAATTAGTTGGGTTGCTAGATTGAAGATAAAATAATTAAAACTGTTGCATTTTAAAAAGTAAATAGAATCTTCAGACATATGATAGGGAAATGCTTCATTCTGAATAACTCCTACTGCCTACTTTAAAATAATTGCCCTGCTTTAAAGACAGTCCAGTGGGTATTAGAAGTAGTCACTGATGCAAACTCCATCTTGCTCAGGAGAATGTTTTGAACAAAGAATTGATTGTCTGTTTATAAAATAGAAGTTAATACCTGTAAAATGTTGGCATCAGTACTATTTGGAGCATGGGAATGGCATATAAATCGTAGTTTATTGGTGCAGTCTTTCACACACTGCAAGGAAACTGAATCGATGCAGTGTATTTCCTCTCTACTGCAGATTTGTTTTAATGCAATCTGAATTGGAACAATATCTGATGCAAATCTTAGGCATAGTCTACAGCAGCAATCAAGGGGCACAACAAGTCTTTCATGGCATGGAGTTAACTACTGTAGAGGGGATAATTAATATACATGTAGGCAGAGTTTGGGGAAATCAGGATGGATGCAAGCACCTCAGTGCAAAGCTTTCCATGCAATCTCTGTTGTATCTGCATTAGTCCTGGAGACAGAACTCTGCTACTTCATTTTGTAGAAAAAAGTCCTACAGGCTTTCACAGGAGGACTCCTTCTGTTCCTACCCACGGTGTGGTGGATGGAAGAGGCCTTTTACACTGACAAATTTGTCCCTCAACAACTCAGGATATTTTTGGAAACATTTTGGCAAACCTTGATCTACAGCCCCTCGGACAAGGACAGGGAGAGCACTTGCCTGGCAACTCTTGACCAAGCATCTGAAGTCATCCTAGTGCCTCATACACTGCTGCTTTGCTGATCAATGCTGGTGGAAAGATAGAAACTTCAGCCCATGATCCAACCCAAAGAACTGGTGATCAGTCCCAGGTCTACCTTTGCACATCCAGCTGAACAGATTTGGGTAGTGTCTTCTGCTGTTTTAAAAGGTCATCCCAATGGGATACAAGTCTTCAGGTCTCACTATGTAAAGTGATGGAGTGCCTGATTGGCTTGGGGTTTTTGAGTTGTCCAGTCTTACTGGCAGGAATATTTCAAAGGTGTTGGTCACTTAATTATTCTAACTATCTTTTGATTAAATCATCTGGTTTAAAAAGTTTTACCTCCCTTACAACATGTAGGAGAGTTGCAGAATTCTAGAATCAAAGGATGTATCCCACTGGATGGTGAGATGAATCAACCACACGAACTACACAGGGTCACTCAAGTCCTGAGGATGGAGCACCCTAGACTTGCATTGCTCCAGATCTAGACATCTGCACCGTCACTGAAGTTACACCTGAGTAAAACAAGAGAAACAGCAGAGAAGCCACCCAAGAATTCTCCCAGGTAATTATTTCTCCTTTCTTTTCCAGTTGCGAGATTAGCGCCAGCCACCAGGGATCAGTGCTGTAACTAGCCTTAAAGTACTGCACTGAAAAGTAAATGCTCTAGCAATCCAAGCAATGTTCTGAAACTTTAACAAAAGATTTGAAAGAAATTAAAACTAGCATTCCAACCCATACAAGAAAACCCACTCTGAAGTTGAAATAAGCATTAAAAAACAGAGATGAGGAATCAGCATCAAAGTTTACTGCACCAGAAGCGCCAACTATAACAACACAGATATCAAAGCCCAGTTTAGACACAGCTGATCTGAAAGAGAAGCCAGATAAACGAGCACCACAGGCCTCAAAATCCCCCAAAAAGAAACAGAAATGAAACACAGACAAAAGAGAAGGAGAAGATGGAATTCACATACATATAATGGATCCCACAGCACCAGGATATGGTCTAGAAATGGTATTGCTAAAGCAGAATTACATACAACCCCTGACACATTGGAAACAAGAGAAAAAGAAGCAGCAGACAGCACAAAAATGCTAATAATTCAGAAAACAAAATTTTGCATATTTAGTGTGGAGTCAATGTCTGTGGAACTATGAATCCTTAAGAAGGAATCTGTAGTGGAAGTTCCAGAAGATATGAAGCCTGCTTAGGTATCAGATAATGGCTCTGCTAAGAAAACTGAAAATGGATGTTTTAGACTGCCCAAACATAATTTCAAGTCTCCTTCCAAGCTGGCTATGAGTAGGTCAGAAACTGAAGTTTTTCAGTCAGAATATCTTTCTTATGCAGAAACAGAGGAAACTTCTTCTACTCTTTCAAAGAGTGCTGGATCTAAAATTCTTTCTGTCTGAAAGAGAGTTAGAACCTCTACAAATACTATATTTAGAATTTCTGGTTTGGGTTTGTCCAAAGATGATTTTGGTTCTTCTAAAATTGAACAGCATTCTGCATTAACAAAAGGAGATGCAACTTCTACTGAAAAGCAAATGAACATTTCAGATTCTGAATTAAAAATGTCATCTCTTGCTGATATGAATGTTTCTGCAACAGATTTTGAAATTTTAAATGAAGGTGGTTCTTTGGAGCAAAAAATTCTGAAACCAGGAAGGAAAACATCAGCTCCTGAAATATCTGTGGGTGACACAGAATGTATAGTTAAAATACATAAAACTTGAAACCTAAAATTTAGAATTTCTTGCTGCAAGGGAAAACTGTCAGAAAGTGACATTGGTTCTAAAGAAGAATCTGACACTTCCTAGGGAAAAAAAAATCAAGTTCTGCTGATAAAGATATCATTCGAAATAGAGGTATAAAATTACGCACAGAAGAGGCTCCAGTCAAACTGAGGAACCCTGAAATGAGAATTAAAGGATCATCTTCTGTGGATGGAAGAAGTAAGAAGTCTTTCAAGGAAAATTAAAATGTCCAAATTCCAGAAGCCAAAGTTAGAATCTCCCTAAGTAGAAGGAAAGGGCCAGAGCCTGAGATCAGCTTTCCAAAACCAGAAGTGGAGCTAACCCAGCTAAAAATGCCACCAGAAATTGCTGACATTTCTGTGTGAGTTCCAGCATCAGGACTTAAATCTGACATTTCAGATCCTGGAGGAGAGGGAGGTATTGACACCCCCGAGGAGAAGGGAATCAAATTAAAAGAACATGAGATGAAAACTGAAGAAGTTGAGACCAAGGAACACCAAGGCTGTTTTTAAATGCCAAAATACAGAGTACTTGCATTAGGCTGGACACCTTTGAAGGGAAGGAAAAAAAGGTAAGGCTGATGTTGAAAGAAACCTGGAAAAGCCTCAGGTAGGTATTCCCTCTGGCAAAACCCAAATTGAAACAAATATTCCTGAAAACACCTTCCCTATGCAGCCACTGAAATTTTGAGTGTAAAAGGAGAGATTCCAAAATTAGGAAGCTGTGTGAAGAGTTCTGGTTTCAGTTTGCCAGGGACGGGAGGAGATATTTCATCACCTGAAAAGAGAATGGGGATTAGAGTGAATATTCAAAACCCAGATATAGTCATATGTGCAGCTATAGTTAAGCATGGTGCTGAAGAACAAAAATGCGTACTTTAGAATTCACTGTGCCTTTAGCAGAATTGTCAAAACCAGAAATAAGTGCTTCAAAAATTGCCAAAAATGCAGTTTATGAAAAATGTGTTCCCTGCATGTGCTATGACTGTTCAAGAGCACAAAGTCAAATCACTGGATATAGAGATCCCTAAAGCAGAAAGATCTACTGAGTTAGACAGTTGAGGGGTTTAAATGATCACCAGCTGAAATTAATGAAGGTGGAAAAAAAAAAGATACATTTGTCTTCCAAAGGAGGAGCTAGACATTTAAAGTCAAGAGGTAGCAATTAAAACAGGAATGTTTATGGGCAAAATTAAAATTATAGAAGATAGGCAAGGAAGTTGATTAAAAAGACCTAGGTGTGAATGGTCTTCAAGAAAGGGATCAGAAAATGCTGCTTATGTTTCAGCTAAGCTGGAAGATATAATGGTAGAAGTTTCAGGAGTGAAAATGGATGTGAAAAAGTGCTGGAGTAGATCCTGAAATAGAATTTCAAGTGGAAAGTGTTGAAAAGGACGTGTCTGCAGGAGTGGAAGAGCGTGTAACAGAGATGGCACAAGAAATCTTAGTACCCAAAGAGACAACAACTGGCAGCGAAAAATTTTAAGTTGGTGGGATACCATCTAATGTTCCAGTTTCTCAAACTATCGTTACATTTTTAGCAAAAACTGTGATTCCTTTGTTGGAGGAAGAAAAGCATAATAAATCATGTATTCCTGGAGATACGACCAAATGAGGATTGTCTTTTATTAGTCTCCAATGAAAATAAAATAATAATCTACCTATATATAAAAAAAAATTATATGTTCTTAATTTTCTAGGAACTGAAAGTGAAGCAAAACCTAAATCCGACACTTAGGAACACTTTGTGGCTGCAGCATTTACCATATATAAATTCTCAAGTCTATGAATGTGCTATACTATGCATTAATAACTATATTGATTTGTTCGTACCTGCCCAAAAGGAAACAAATCAACACTACTATCTAGTGAAACATCCACTTAATGACAACACAGTTTCTAGGTACAGTGGGCATGGTTACAAACAGGTTTGAACCTTTTCACCCATTATGATCATGAGTTTTATGGATGAGCATGTGCAGACATGCCTCTATTTGCATCCTATATTGTCTTGGCTCATATTCTTTTACTTAATACAAGGAAAGTGGACACAGCAAATAATTTAAAAATTGGCTTGTAATGGAAATGTATTTGGTTATCAGACCATATCTAACTTCACACATTCTTCATTCCTACATCTCTGAGGCAGGGCCAAATATTTTAATGAGAACTGCTGGTAGCTTGTGTTCCTCCTATTCTCTCTGAAGAGGCTGTTCCCCAAATATTAGGCATGTATCAGTCATTTTGATCATGCATAATTTCTCAAATTTTTTTCCCTCTTTGCATGTCATTGTTCAATAGACCCAAAATTACCACGTCAGACAGCAATGGCATACGCTAGAACTGAGGAGGAGAATCACGATCCAACCCGGAAAACGGAGGCCAGGGCCATGTAAGGTATGTAATGAGGGACATCCCATTCTAGCAGCTGTTCACGCCTGCTTGCAAGGCAGCCTGCATGTGAAATTTGACCAGAAACTCTGCCCCACCAAGCAACTTTGTGAGCACTTGCGAATTTGAGTTTGCTTCTCATCCTTATTCCTGTGAAATTTACCCCTCAATTTTCTTTGCTGGTTACAGTGAAAATGTAGCTTCGACTGCCATCTAGAGTAGTGCATACAAGGGAAATACGTCTGTTGGTCAAACACATAACTTCTCAAAAAGATTTTCAAACTGATCTACTATTCACATGCACTTATTACTGAGCACTAGAAAAAATACTTCCAGAGGTTGTTCCTGCATGTGAGTATTGATACAGCACATGGTCAATTTTATTTGTTGGTACAGGATAACACGTCTGTGAAACAGAGCTAGTGAAAACCAGCAGGGAGGTGTTTCTAATTTGCAAGACTTTAATTAGTGAAAGGAAACCTCAAAATACTAAGGAGAATCTTGAGAGGAAATGAGGGAGAACAGCACTGAAATCCACTCGTGAATAATCATGAAATTTCAGTGTTTTCTGTAGATAGAAGTATGTTCCTTAAAAACCTGCATTAACAACAACACACACTGGTTTGTAAAGATGAATATATCATCCCTTCACTGGCTCAGGGATGGAGACTGCTGGGGCTGACTGCGGCGAGGGAAGGGCTACTGGGGCTCGTTGTAACAGCATGGTGGCAGGATAGTGTCCAGTTTCCCAGTGGGGAGATGTTCTCAGGGCCCTTGCAGAAATGAGTTTATCCGGAGATGAGAAATTCACCTGAAAGCCACCAGGGGAGGAAAAGTATGAGTCCTATATTTAGATACTACATGCAATATAGCGCAGTGCTACCCAGTGAAGAATTGTGGAGGATTTGCATACTGTAGAGATGGGTTTGGATGGTTGTGGTTTGTCCAGGGGAGCCTGCTATGAGCCCCTAACAGGCTGCTGGTACATGCTAGTAGTTGAAAATGGAGGTTCAGCTGCTTGTCTGAGCTGTGGTCATGGAAGGTGCATCACTTGGGCTGAACACAGAGCTAAAGTATGCATTGAGAAGGGAAGAAATGAAAAATACTTTGGTTCTGAGGCCAGGTTTGTAGGTGAAGTGAATCAATTCCTCAGCTGATATTAAGTAACATCATTTAAGGAACATTTGCTAACCTTGGGTTGAGGTTACTATGCCTTCAAATGCAGAGTTTCTTTTCTCTTTGTGTGAATTTTACCTAGGAGGTGAAATTTTGTTTTGAAACCTCTGAGTAGTACAGGCTGGAATGATCATGGTTTTGTTGAAGCAGGCCTACAGGCTCTTAAAAATCTTACTGGAGATTATTTAAGGTCTTGGAAAAGAAAGATATATACATAAGGGACAAAAATGATTGCTGGAGTGGACTCTTCACTGTTGAGGAGCAGTATTCTTTGAAAAAAGGAAAATTATCTGATCAGGTAAGAGAAAAAAAAGTAATCAGCTGGGGTGAAAAGTGTGTTAGTGTGCCTGTGTTTTTATGCATCAGTGAAAACACACTAAATAAACAAAATATTCTGAGCCTGAGCTGCTGAGCATTGTAAACTCGCTCTCCTAAAGGCAACTGAATACCCCTTGAAGTCAAGAAGTAGTGAGGTTGACAGGACCCCATGTCCCTTTCTGGAGGGCTTCCTCCATTAGGCACACCAGAACTGGCACCCATGCCATAAATACTGTGGTGGCATGTGTGATGAACTGGGTGGGGACAGAAGAAGGAGGTGTTGCTTTGGCTTGCAGATTAACATTGTGGCTTAAATGCCACATCCCCAGCTGGTTTCTACCGTTGTCAGCCTCAGTGGGGACTGGAAAGGTTTATGAAACCAGCCCCAACTCTCCTGCTTGCTAGAAAGGATATTTCATGTTGAAAGGGAAGAGCGATTTCTATCCCCTGCTGCATTGCATGGCTATGCAGCTCAGGCTATTACTTGCCTCTCTTTTAAACTTCAGTTTTAAGATATTATTATTAGAATACTTAACATCAACATGAGTAGGGACCCGTCTTGGTCTTGCTCCAACTTCCACTCCCCGTTGCCCACAGCATAACTTATAAAAGTCTTTCCCCCTGAAAATAATAGGAATATTTGTGTTGGTCCTATCTCCATGTGGGGAAGAAAAGCCCCAACTCCCATTAACGTCAGTGGAAATTGTTAGAGGTCACAGGAGTCACTATCACTGTACTAAATATGAGTGTTGCTACTGCTCTGGCAGCAATAAATATTAATGTTTGTAATGCCATGGGTTGCGTGGTTTGTGAATTTTAATGTGCCCAGCAGAGCTCCCTAAAGGCAAATTACTCCCCAGAATCCATAACAATCTCAAGTCTTTTCTTTCTGGTAATTTAGAAAAACAATCTTGCTCTGCTGCTGTAGCTGCTGATTTTCAAGGCTTTCATTACCTACAGAGAAATCATGTTTGACACAATACTGTAGTTATTGAGAACACTGGTTATATTACACAGTGCACCTAATATATCAAACTCCACATATCCCTGGATGCAGACAAGATAATTTCTTAATCTTTTTCTGAGTCATGCTGGACAGCTACATCATTGGTAGACCACCAGAATTACAGTGGACAGGGCAAAAATATAATAGAATAGAAATTGTTTATACATCAAACTGGTTTTTTTTTTTGCTGTAGGTAGGTTATTTTATGACTTTAACACCATTGTATCATCTGTTGAACCAGATGGTACCTGCTGTTGGTAGAAACAAGATGCCAGAAAAAATAACCCTCTAGTTTTGATCCAATTTTCTCCCATCCCTAAAAGCACTCTCTACACGAAAATAAAAATGTGCTCCACTTTGGCCATTATTTTCATATGTGAACCTTCTGTAGTGGTAGCTCTGTTCTTTAGGGGAGAAGCACACTGCAAGTTACATGAAAGTGTAGAAGATGACAAAAATGACAGTTGTTATTGATGGCGATTTAATTGGTGCTGACATCTCCATACTTCTAATTGCTCTGACTCTCTATCTCTTAGGAGACAGGGGAAGAGTATGTAACAAATTACTTTTATCAAAGTGATAGGTTTTACCAATCAAGGCTGCTGCTGGAATGAAGGAAGTTCTGTTACCTCTGCCCTAGACTCTAATGCACATATGAATTTGTTGGAATGAGGAAGGCCATGGGTGGGGGTAGTTCACAATCTGAATGGGGCTTAAGGGAGAGTAGGACCATCATTTTTTCCTTAAGAGACTGAGTTCCTCATCAATGCAGTGTGCATCCAAAAAATTACAGAGTTATTAAGAATCCCCCTAAGAATATTCAGAATGAGATGAAAATTAATTCATTATTCATTAGTAAAACTGCTTAGATTCGGGAAGTGTTTGTGGTTTGGATTAATGTGCAAAATTAGCAAAATAGCACTCTCGGTTAAGCAATCTGCTAAACTGCTGCAGTAAGGAGATTGTCACCTGCCTGTGTGCAGTTTTCTGCAGTTAGCTGGAGGTAATTGCATTCCAGCTGCTTTGAGTTCTTTGCTGGTATCTTACGTTTTAAATGGTCTTTAAGGTAGTTTTCTTCAAAGAACACAGTCTCCTTTCTGCTTTACCAGTCATGTGCTCACACAAAACAAGCTTATCTGACACTGATTAATATTTAAGAGCTCGAGGCTTTGTTTTGTGAAGAGTTCATAAGTGTGCAAGGCAACTCCTCCTTGCTGAGACTTTTACGCTGCTTAAGGCACCTCCCCTGGTGCTAGAAGCATCTGTTGCCTGGTTTTAATGATCTTCTTCATAACACACCTATATGCACCCTTGCACCTAGGGCCCTTCTTCCTGGTTCCCAATTTTACTATGGTCAATCTCTTGCTAAACTGGTATTGCTGGTTGTCAATAAGCATGCTGAGATAGGCTTTGTGGTTTTGAAGGTCCCTTGCAGGAGCTTAGATGATCCCTACTTGGTGATTTTTGCCTAGAATAGATTCAAGGTCTTCTCCTTCTCTCCTTTTTTGAGTGAAAAGTTTCTGATGTTTCCCTGCCTGTGTTAATTTTCTTTGTTTGGTGCTGCTGGAGGTTTGCCATTTCTATAGCGAAATCCCATTTTCCTCACCTAGCAAAATGGCTTATCTTTTTTTTTTTCCAAAATAAAATGAAAAAAAGGTTTCAGTTTTCAGGAAACCTTGGAAATTCTCCCCCTGCCCCTTGTCATTTGCCAACAGAGAGAAATGGTCAGATTATTTTTAGGCCAACACTCCCTCATTTCGTTTCCAGCCCCTGTGTTTCTAGGAATTTGTCATTGACTCTGTGCACTTATTCTGGTCTTTTCTGGCTTCCTAACTTTCCCTCAGGGTTTAATAAAGCTTAATATTTCCTCAACTTCTTGGATGCCCTTAACAATCACTTTTAAGGCATAAGGATATAATAATCATTTTTCAGTTCTGTTTTGTTCCGATTACATCCTTCCAGCAGTAAATGGATATGGTCTTGTAAGAATGTTTATATGGAGTTGATAAGTTTATTGAAACATATTTTGACTGAAAAGTAGGATATCCTTTTCTGAATATGCTTCTCCTAGGCTATGTGAGCACTTGCTGTCTCTTAGGCCTAAATTCTGCAAGCATTTATGCATGTGTTTAATTTTACAAATTAATTTCACTGGGACTGTTCCTGCGTAAGCTTTTGAGGAATCAAAGCCTTAACCAGCTTTCTGATGCTGTGTCCTTCCTTTCATGCAAATCCTCTCTACTATGAGGTGATCTAGTAACGTCTTTAAGGAGAGAGCCTGTTTAAAGTGTGCTGCAGGACAGGGATCTGAAGGCATCTGTCTTATGCTGAGGAGCACTGGTGGGCCTATTAGCCCTGTAGGTGACCACCTAGGAACGTTGGGCTAAGTGTGGGGCTTCAGAGTTACTGGTCAATAAACTGCTGTGGGAAATTCCTGCTCACTGCATGATACTTGACAGATGTGGTGTGCAACAGACGTGTTCCCATGCCCTGAGGGAGTATGACGTTGATCCTTGGCATGAAGATAGGAATTTGAACCTGGAGGAGACAAATTCTTCCTGGAGCAGAAGAAACCACATATGAGGCTAGGGCTCTCTGTGAATACCTAGGGGAGTATCTTGCAGCAAGGAGGATTCCCAAGATAAAGAGGTATCAGTTACGAAGGATGAATCATGAGAAGTGAAGGGGTTGTGACGAGGAAGGGCTTACAACACCTAAACTTGAAAGCTGGCATATGATGACCCATGAAGCATGCGCAAATGTTCATCTCCTTCCACTGAAACCCTGAAGTCAAGAGAAGAGAGGCAAGAACAGACTTTGGATAGATGGGCCATGTTGTTTTTAGCCCAAGGACAAATTGTGATGCAACGCTCTGCTTGAGAGAGCTGAAGGGTAATTATTTCCCGATTTTACACATGGAAGGAGATGCCAGTAGTTTTGTGGTTTACTATAGGAGTGATCACCAAGGTCCTTGATCAGTTGAAGGGAATTAGTTAAACCCTCCATCCTGAGAGATGGAAGCAATGAGTGAAGAATCTAGCCTGTGTGTCTTTGTTGTCCTCTGGCCTTAGGATAACTCTATGTAGGTTTGCTCTCTCTCTTTTTTTTTTTTTCTTTTTTTTTCTTTTTAGGAGGGGAGTGCATGATAAGGCAGAGGAGGGAGAAAATATTAATGCTTTCCAAACACAGACCTCCAGACATGGGTTTGGAACAAGTCAAGTGCTGTCCATACAGTAAAAATAGTGTTTGGATTTCTCCTTCTCATTCCTTTGCAAGCTGTGGCTGTGCATGCATGTAAAACTATTGCAACCTTGATATCACAGTGGATCAATTCAGGGACAGAAATATTATTTTCCAAATTAACTTAATCATGAAAATATGGCATCTTCTGGGGATGCTTTCAGCCATCCCTCAGCATTAAAACCTTGACTTTAGAAAGCTTTTTCAAGTGTGCAAGTAATTCTGTTTTTTCTTTGGACACTGTTTAAAGTGGGTGCTTAACTTCTGCAGCATGGGAGTAGTCTTGTCTCATTAATTTTTAGCCAACTTCAACTTCACATGCACAGATCAAAAGTGCCACAGAAAAGTGACAAATAGCTTGCTTTCTCAGAACACATCCCTCGAGTTTCTGGAGCTGTTAATTTCTATACTAGTGATAGATCTTGAGCTCTCACTTTCCATGTAAGAAGCAGGATTATTATGATGGGGAAATGACAGTAACTGATGAATAGGTAACTTTATCAAGATTGTTTTCATCATGCTGCTATGATGAAGAATAATCTGTAATTAGAAAGCTGTGTTGAAGTTTTAAGTCTAGAATCATTCCACATCTTCTCTGACAGGCAGTTTTATTAATGTCTTAATTTCAGTTTTGTGATTGCCCCTTGCTAAATCCATACCTCGCTGTGCAGTACTTAGTCTGATCATTTATTATGTTCTCCTTGTCAGTTAGGAGATGACCAAAGATAAGAGTGTGAATTCAATAAACTTCAGAATCCTGAAAAGTTTAAAATCCTTTGTCTCCATTAAGATACATTTTGGAATCCCTTTGGAACTTAAGGAGATTTTTTTTTCTTTTCAATTTTAGAAATATCTGAAACTTGATAAGTGTTGAAAAAATATTAGTTAAAATTTATTGGCTATCGCAGGTTTCATGTCATCAGCAGCAGTGACAGATTCAGATGTATTTTAACATCTAAACTGTCACCACCAGCTATCCACCTTAGAGACTTCAAATTTCCTTAGGTAATTATTTGAGGCTATTTGCAAGATTAGGAAAGCAATATTTTTTCTTGGCTTGTATGCAAGTTTGTTCTATAAAATTCTGCTTTTTTAAACGATGGCATGTAGAAATTTATTTTCATACTAGATACTGGAATAGAGTTCTAGTGAAGGCCAGAGCAGAGCCGGGAAGCAAAGTTTCTCTGTAAGCTGCACTTGCCCCTCCACTCCTTTGACAGGGGCTCCTGGCAATGCTGCTGGGTGGCTGGTTTCTCTTCTGCAGCTCACTTCCTTGTGGGGGATGTGCTGCTCCCTTTCCGCTCTCCAACAGCAGATGGGGATGCTCCATTGACAGAACAGATCCTCTCTGCTGCCTCAAAACATGACAAAGAATGAATTCTACCGTTATTTCGACTTCAGACAAAAATGTCAGCCCCCATCCCGAAGAATGTGATGCTTATCAGATATCATGCCAGTTTATCTCAGTTCTGCTGTGTGTGTACTTGGAGGCAGAAACATGACAATTTAGTAATTACAGCCTGGAGGAGCCCTTGCCTTCCCACCCCCCCACCCCCCATTATTCTGATTGAAGTAATTGTGTGGTGGATAGTGGCTGCTGCAGCTGGCTAGAGGAGTCAGGAAGCTGCACTTCTCCCACGGAGCATCACCGTACACTTTTCAACACCACCCTTCTCATTTGTTGTAGTGATTGCTGTCTCGTTGCTGGATATCCTGGAAGATGGAGTGACTGGCATCACAGGACAAGTCCTTTTTCTCATATTGGGGGTAACAGACACTGTTAGGATCATGATTACAGGAAGGGACAGAGTTTAAATAGTCGAAAGTGGTAGGGAATGAGGACATGCATGTGGCTATGGAGACTATTGACTTGCATAACTGGTGTTTGCAGAGTAAGCTAAACGGCTTCTTGGAGATGTTTCTAGTGAAGTTGGTGCAGATGCTGACAGGACCATCTATGGCTCTGAGACAGTTTACAGCTCTGAGAAACAGATTAGGCTTCCAATAGCCAACCTGTTCATCAAGCCGAACTGGGGTTTCATAGACAACAGATTGTCTTCTGTGTTGGGGCTTGCCCCAGCCCTGTACTTCTCTCTTACTGTTCACATACACTGAGGTCTGAGCCTCTCCTCTGCACCAGAACAGCAGCGTGTTTGGTCTTTGCTGATACAGAAAGTCATTTATCTTCTTGTGACCTGCTGTGCAGAGCAATAAGGGTTTCAAGC
Source organism: Eurystomus gularis (assembly GCA_013400335.1). Taxonomy (NCBI): domain Eukaryota; kingdom Metazoa; phylum Chordata; class Aves; order Coraciiformes; family Coraciidae; genus Eurystomus; species Eurystomus gularis. The sequence continues at coordinate 21,071 of VZZY01023743.1, read as the reverse complement.
AGATAGGGCTTCTGGTTTCTGGAAAATAAGCTAACAAACTCCACTTTGGAAGATTACCATTTCCTCTTACTATTTTTGGAAGTGTTTATTTTAGAGCCCCGAAATTAATCTCAGGAATACCAAGCAACACTTTAAAGAAGGAGGGGTGATGGGGCCTGGTGAGGAGGGAACTAGAGGAGAGCTCATGTCACTGCGTTTTCTTCATGTAATTGGGTTTGTTCTTTAATCACAAAAAAGCAGTCGTCTGGTTATGAAATATCTGTCATTGCAGTGCTCCCTCCTCTCTTCTGATTTCTGCCATTTTTGGCAAATAGTGCACTCAGTACAAAGGCCCTTGTAGAGTTATTAATCATGTTTGGCAGCCAGGCTGCACTAATCTACTGTCTGGAAACACAGGAAAATATTAACTTGTGTGTTTTGAGATGTAGAGATTAAAGCTCTTGACACATTTCTTGCTGCAGTGAGAACAGCAGGAAAAAATGGATGACCATGGAAAAAGCAGAACTCCTCAGACCTTCCCTCCTGCCCCCATCCCTAGTCTGTACAGTGCTGGGACAAGAGTTGAGGCCAAAGTTATGCTGATTTGTGGGACATAGTTGGTAGCAAAGCACTGGGGAAGTGGAAGCTGTGATGTTGTAATGCAATCTTTGTACAGCAGATGGATGGGAAAGGTAAGACTTCATACAACTCGCCTAAGGGACCTAGTGATTTAGGAATAGGGAAGGATTCTGAATTTTCCTTGCCTGATTCCCATCTGGAATTTTGGAACAAGGTTTCTGGTTGGAGGAAGATAACCTGATGGTAAAGGGATCAAAGCCTCTTTCTCTCTATCTGAGTAACAACACCCTTCATACCTACATTTGCTATGCATCAAGCACGGGAAAGTGGTGTCAGTAATCCAGAACTTGCTGTCAGCAGAAAGTGACTGCATGTGTGTGTCTTACTCCACCAAACAGATCTTCACAAGCTAACTTTGGCTGTGAACACCTTCAAGCTTCAGCTATACTGGAAGTTCAAGCACTGACATACACAAACTCTTTTGTATTTGACAAATGGCTTCTACCTTTACGGCAAAGAGAAGCTGACTGCCAGCTCTGAAAAGACCTGCAGTGTCTCAAATCTGGGTGCAGATTTTTGGTCTAATTTTTTGACCCAGTGTGCTAGGAATAGAAGCCAGATTTGTGATTACAAAAAGCCAGATTCCCTGTGGTGGACAGACCTGTAGTGATTTTTCACCTCATTAATGGCCAGCACATAAATGTTGTGCTGGTTACATGGACCACTACAGTAGCACAGGATGCTCCTGGACAGGAACAGCATGATCCATCCTTAAGCTCTATTATTTTCAGTTGCTCCTTTTTTATGCTGCAGTTCTGTTAGGAACTTCCTGAGCAAGTGGGTTTTTAAAGGCAGGTTTCAGTTTACCAAATAATTAAAATGAAAGCTAATGGTGTGTATCACTTCTTGTTTAGTGGAAAAAATAGGTAAAGATACTTCTGAGAGTGTTTGGCTCCTTACCAACGGTACAGAGTTTCTTAAAGAGTGTTAGCAGTTTGTTCAAGGTCTGCTTAATCCATTTCCAAGAGAGTTAATGCACTTTTTTTTTTTAAAATTCAGAAGGTATTATGAAAGAAATAAGTCAATGTGAGATGCTTATTTTACGTTACAAAATGAAGCTGAGAGTTTTGGGAAAATGAGTAAGATATCAGCACAGTTTGTTCCAGAAGAAATCTTCCTTCTGGTTGAGAATTAATGGACACTAGATCTCATTTTCCTGCGGTAAGGAAGGCCAGCACCAGTGATGCTCCAAGATCACAACTTCTTAATGAGACATGCAGTGAGAAGGGCACCTACTGTTGCACAGAGAGCTCAGTTCTTCAGCACTCCTGGACACCAGACTCAAAACAGACCCTGTGAAAGAAAAGAGAAGTCCCATAGCAGGTTAGGAAGGATTGCAGTTATCAGTGTTGAAACCTTGCATGGCTGAATCTCAAGTGGAGATGGCAAGTCTTAAGAGTCCTCTGCTAAGATCTCTTAACTATTCTAGAGCAATTTTAATTGTATTGGTTTAAGATGTGTGTAGAGACTTGCTGAAATTAGAGTACCTGAATAGGACAACGTGCTTGAGCTGACCTTGCTTTAGCAGGGGCATTGGATGAGGTGGTCTCCAGAGGTGCCTTCCAGCCTCATTCTTTTGTGATCCTGTGGTTCTAACAGCAGAAGACCTGAGCTACACAGTGCACTGCACCACCTGCTCTCATCATAGATACAGTAAAGTCACCAAAAACTCAGAAGCAGGGGTAAGCAAACAACCAAATAGTTCAAGAAATGTGGTCTGTTTTCTTTTTTTCAGTCTGAGCTGGTCTTTCATTCAGTTACCTTTTGAGATTAGAAGAAATGACATAGGGAGCAGACTTGTTTTCATGGACCTTATATATAATGGCCTTGAACTGTATTAATTCACTGCCCTGAAAACGTAATAGAATAGTAATGACTCAGTGATCTGTAGTGAAAATCGAAAGATATTAAATTCCTTTTTTTTGCTGTACAGCATGGCATGGCTTGTTGCATCACACAACACAGAAATAGGTCTAAGGTACCTCTTGAATTTGGTGTTACGCACAGTGAAACTAGCATGTATGGGGTATCAAGAGCTCCAGTCTTAAATTTTGTAGCTGAAAAAGCTCCTCTGGAATAATCAAGTTTTTTTAATAACGAAGTCTTTTCGAGTAAGAAAACCAGACTCATTCATGAAATCACATTGATTTCATTTTCCTCCTCAAGAGTACTAAGAATTTAGGTATCTGTTTAGTTTGTATTTCAAATATTTTCTAGGACTGATTTACTATTTCTTTTAGTTTCCTATAGTTTCTATCTTATGCTTTTGTTCCCCAAGTACTTTTATTTTTCTTTTGTTCCTGTCCTATTAAACCTGATGGAAAGGCTCTGTTTTGGACAAAACTGTATTTAGAATTTCTATCTATTCCTCCTTTTTCTTTAGAAGTGGTCTATGCTCCCTAGATCAGAATGGAAAGAAATTTCTTTTCTTTTCTTTTCTTTTTTTTTTGTCAACATTGAAATTTTTTTTTCATCTGTGCCTGCCTGTTATACAGAGTATCATGTGGTGCCACTTAGGATTTTTATGATGGCCATTGGATTTAAATTTTCAGTTGCTGAGCATTGGCCTTGGATTTATTTGTATTATTGACCAGATATTACCCCTGACAAAATAATCTGGTCCACCACTGATAAGGTGCTGGACACACCAGCAAACTGCATCATTGCTGAGAGCACCAAGGGGGGCTGTACAATTGCTATTCTTGTGGATGCTACCCCATTCTCCATTCCCAAGCAGCCTTGGCCCATTTAGATAGATGCAAGAGCAGGTCCATAGTGATGCTGAAATCTTGCTCCACTTTATACAGGAGCAGATGCTGTTGACTCCCTGGTTTTGCATTTATTGGACGGGTTAATGTTGGAAGTGCATATCCAAAGTTCCTGCAGTGCTCTCTGGGGTGAGCTGTCTCTGGACAGCCTCAGCAGTTTGCTCTGAATTTTAACATTACATTGTGGGGTATGTTTCTGTATATTTTGGTGAAGAAAGTGTGGGTGTTTAGCAACTTAATTATCATGTAATGCATGGGGAAACTGAGACAGACTAAAATGGCTTCACCCCTTCTGGTAGCGATCTGCACACCTTTCCATAAAGTTTAGGAAGAAAAAATGTGGTTTAGCTCCCCCAGAACTGGGTGTTTAACCAGTGAGGCAAATGCTTCTGTTGGGTGGTGAGGAAGAGGGGAAGCAAATTGTTCACAAAGTCCTCAAATCTTGACCAGCTGAACCTGTTAGATTTCAAGAAGGTGTGAGTACCAGCTTAACAGTTCACAGTTAAATTGTGTCTCTGTTTCCTTAATCAAGCAAACTAGAGGAATTCCAGTGGATGAATAGAAAGAGCATAGCTCATGCAGGAATCTCCCCCTTTAAGGAAGGAGTGAGTTTCGTTCTAAATCCTCTTTTTTACTCTCCTGAACTTATGCTACTAATTTGATATTTTGCACTGCTGCTGTGATTTATGACAGTGTATCTTAAACTGCAGCCACGAGCTGTTAGATTCTTTTAGCCAATATATATATTTTTCTCATTTTATAGAGTATTTTTATAACATGTTGCAAAAGCAGTAGTTTCACCTGTCTGAAACTTCTGAGCTCAAAGAGATGAAACTTGCACTTGGGATTTCCTGATAAGCAGCCTGCTTTGGAGGAAGGTGAAGTGAGACTGGAAGGATTCTTCTCAGCCTGGATATATCTGAGCCAGGTACAAGGTAGTCAACATCAAGCAGTTCAAAGTCATCTGGCTAAAATAACAACATGGAGACTAATCTCCATCTAGCTCCTTCCACTGATAAAGGAGCTGTGGATTTAAGCAAGCGGTAACTGTTGCAAAAGGTGCTTCTGCCAAACCATTTTCACATCTTCTGAGCCATGGACAGGTGAGTCTGGGATAGAAAAAACAGGTTTGCATACTACTGACTGTATATACTAAGGGTTTGTGCTGATTAATTACATCCCCATTGCTTGGAATTGTCTTGTTGCATCCGTAAACTCAGTGTAGTGCGGCTAGGATCTGGATACTCCAGTACTGAGGTGCTTTGATGCATCCATTCATACACAAAGCTGCCACTGTGGCCTCACTGTTGCTCCTCAGATGTGAAGCAGAGGTACTGAAGCCAAGACTCCAGTGGACTGTCACAGCTACAGGATGTGCAGCCAAGTATCAGAAGGTCATGTCTGGAAATACAGTGGGACCTCAAAGCCAGTCTTCACTGCTTTCCTGTGCCCAGCTGTGCACAAAAAATACCGATGAGAAAAGTAGTGTTGGCACTTCTGAGCCCAAAAGTGACAAACGTTATTAACATCATTAAAGTAAACTGAAAAATCTCAAATGAGAATTTCTAGGTGTGCTTGCCTGTGGTGGTTCACTGGAGAGAAGGAAGGCTGGTGCAGAAGACATACGGAGCAGCATCTCCTCTCTCCAGAAGATGTAAAGGGTTCTAAACTCTGGGTTGTACTGCTGCAGCTCTCTGACAACACCCATATCCACCTCAACATGAGACAACAGGGATCATTTTATTTAATCTCTAGTTGAAACAAGTCCAATACCACTTTACAAAGGAAGAGTAGAGATCCAGGGGTATTGCATTCAGTTAGTGTTGAATTTTGCTTTGTATCTTAATGTCCTTCTCAATCAGCTTTGTTGTTGAAATAATAGAAATATTTACAATTGCTTTTCTTATTTGAAGTCTACAAATATCTTTGGTCCTATGCCTTTATTGACAAGCACTGGCTTTCACATGCAAATCATATCATTGCCTGAGCAAATAATGACTAAGATTCCTAATTCTCTTGTTCACACAAATTCCACTTGGCATGTGAAAAATTTAGAGTAGTATAATGTATACTGAGCCTTGTCTCCCGGGCACTGGAGTGGCAGAAGTCAGTTTCTGCGAGGCACCATCACGTACAAAATGATTTTTAGTTTCTAGTGTGACACACTGATATCCTCCATGACAATCTTTCTTCTCTGCTAAATTAGCATATGGGTGATGTGTATTAAGCCGTGGAATCTCAAATGTTCTGCAGCTGGCTTCCAAGGGAAACTCATTTTAGCTCAGACACTGGTGAACACTGAGGAGAGGTCTTCTGGGTCATAGGGTCTTTCTCACCATCTTTCTAAAGGCAACCAAAATCCATCTTGGAAGAAGTTAGAATTTCCCTTTGCCTCTACTCCTACTAGAAGATTGTACAGAAGACCTCTCCTCTTTTTTAACACATTGAATACAACTTTAATGTCATGCAATCACAGAAAAGGACTAGAAATACATTTTCAAGATATTGTACCTAATTGTCAGTTTATTTTGCATATAAATTCTAGTATTTCAAAGACTGCAATTAAATATTCTGACTATCATTTAAAATATTTACAATTCTCTTAGTCAGATAAGACACAATATTTTTAGTTGAAGATACTCCCTAGACATCTGCTTTTTTCTAGCCCATATGGTGGAATGTGTGCCACATCTCATCTGTATGTTATGCCATATAATTCCTGCCAAAAAGGATTCTAAGTTACCATTTAAAGCAAAGCAATTCAGTAATCTGGCAAAAAACCTTTCCAGAACTCTCATGTTTCTTGCAATCCTTAAGCAATCAGACATCAGTGTCATGTTCTGCCCTTTGTTTTGAAATTGGTCCTATGGAAACCAAGGAGTTCCAGTATACACTTTTAAAAGCAGAATTTAGTTCCCTAAATATCGTTCAGCTGGTTGGAAGTATCTGTGGCTGTTGCCACTGAGCGACCTGTTGAGTATGAGAATCCTCTGGCACATTTTCTTTGGAAAATGCACATTTATTAAACAACTATATCATGAATCTTCTGTTGGATGGCAGAAGAGGCATGCAGATACTATTATAAAAGATTTTGGATTACTGTCTCTCATGTGAAAGGACAGCTGTCAGTGTGGTGCCCTGCACCTGAAATTTCTTTGGATGTTTATTGTCAATGGGCATCTCTTAGTAAAGTGGCAGCTGAGCCATAGTTTCAGCCAGATACTTACAGGACCTGACAATCTCTATGCATAATGTCTGTGCGATACTTACCAGATACTTAGACCTAACATAAAAAACTCTGAGCAGAAAGCTTGGAAAGTAAGGGAATCATTAGTGGTGTACCAGCTTAGTCCATGAGTCTTTTGAACAAGAGAAAAGAAGTTATTTAGAATCCTCCAGCTGACGTGTAGTTGTCCTGCCAAAGCCCTGTCACCTATGGATTATTTTCTCTGCTCCTCCCATTAGTATAATCCAAAAGCTGCAGTGAATCTCTCTTAGCTACTAACTGGAGATACACTGACAGCAAAAACATATACAGATGCGTTTTTCTTGCTAGAGCTAGCAGTCCTCATTCTGGATTTAGATTTTCTCTGCAACATTTTGGGGAAATGAAATTTGGTTTAGATATTCTCCAATTAAACTGGGATTTATTAACCATATCCTGGTATTTCAGCTAGATTAAGATGGTGGTTCTCTTACTCCTTGTGTATAGATTTGGAGTAGAGGATTAATTAAGATTCTGAAATTTTACTAGAGCCCTGTGACATCCCAGGTTCATATCCTAAGTGTTGGCAGCCTTTTGCTCACACCAGAGGTGTAAGTGTGTAAGAGTGGATGTACATTTTAGCGAGAGTTTAAATCGCTCAAGGCATCACACTTTAAATCTGCTGTAGAATATAATCTGCTTTCCAACAACAGGAGCCCTTGTGACTCTCATATTGAGCTGTCAGCTCTCCTTGCTCTGCGAAACATTCTGAGCGGCTGTGCACTGTTTGTATCAAATGAGGAGGTTCTACTTTGATACCAATGTATGTTATTCATGCGTTAAACCCAGTGTAGGCATCTGGTTGAGTTTAAAGTTACTGCTGAAATGTTTCTGTACCTGTTGCTAAAAGGGTATCTTCTTATAAGCCTCTTTCTTTTTTCTTAATGATGTCAGCTTCCTCACCATCCCTATGGAGTCAGCTGCAGTTCCTGAACAATTAATGTAGAAAGGCATGTGTAGGGTATCAGCTCAGTAAACCTATTCTTGCTGTGTTGCTTATCAGCTAGGATCTACTTAGTTTCATGCATTTATGCTGGAGGCAAAAGATATTAATATGCAATCCTCTTACTCTAAATGGCATTTTCCTGTTCTTATGTCTAGCTCAAACATAACATCTGCTGCAGAAATATTGCAGGGAATAGGTGTCATGCTTTTTAGCAAGGTGGGGAATGTAGGGGGCTCTCTCTGTTTTCGCATTCTGATCTTGAAAGGTGAAATATGAACATCACCAATCTGCTAAAAACCCATTCCAACTTTCTCTCACCTTAACCCTTTCCAATTATTTTTCAAGAGTTACCTGTCATTTCCCACCACTGAGGGAGAGGTGTGAAATGCACCTTAACTTTGAGCCCTGCGAGTAAATCCTGTTGCTGGATCCTCTCAGTTCAGCTGCTCTCTATTGAGGAGACCTCACCGTGTTTCTCAGTTGTTGTCCCTATTACCCACCTGTGACATTTACTTTCTTTTGCTGTGATTCTTGTCCCTTCCCACACTCAGCAGAGGTGCGTGGTGGGGAATAATTGCACCCCTTTTTATTTAGGTTTTGGTGCCTTTCACCAGAATTTTTATAGGCCTCTTGATATTCTGAGGACCTGTCTTTGCCTTTCCCAAATGTATAATTATTCTTGTTCTCTTTAATTAATACATGCATGTAGGTATGCCTAATTACTTCCTTTTAGTTCCTTACTAAAAGCTCCTGAATAGGGCAGTTCTGTTTTTCTTTCTCTGGTGAAGTTCTTGGGAGTAGTTGCGTAGCTCTTACTGGGTGAGGATCATCAATGTAAACCTAATACTGACTTTTCTAAATGGTGCATCTAAAAAATTAGGTGCTTCAGGAATAGCACAGGATGCATTTTACATTTGTTCTACTTCTTGTTTTCCAGTTGTCACACGGTGGGATGGGGCTTTGATGTGTTTGGGGCCTCTTTGTTCTTGTTTAATAAACAGCTTCTTCTGTGATAAGGGCTTGCTGCTTTTGGTAGGGTCATCATCCCTGCTAGAGAGCTCTGGTCAGCATGGTTAGATGGTAGGTTGCAATGAGTCTGTGTTCTGCTGAAAGCTGGCTTACAGAAATGAAGTGAAACAATGCATTTTCAACTACTTTTTCTTGTGCTTGAGGGTGACAATGTGAGTTACGTTCATTTACATGTGTTCCTCAGTTTGACCTGTAATCAGAGTGTGATACACCAAGACTCTCTGTGGTGTTGGAGAAAGCTTTTATACGACCATACATATAAATGTATTTGTATGTATAAATATGTATTAGACCCTCAATTTAAGGAGGCATTTGCAGTGCTATGCTTTAAGGGACAGCTTACATGATATGTTGAACTGGAGCGTTCTGAACATGGTCAAATGTGGCAATAAAATGTAGAAGTCAGTGCCCATTAACAAGCACAACAAAATAATGCAAGTTTCAGGAACACCGTATGTTTGGGGTTTTGTGTCTTCTTGGCAGACAAAGGAGCTGGACTGCAAAATTTTGCTCTTTTATATATTTTATTCCCCTTTGAACTTCTCCACAGGGTGTCAGGAAAACCACTGGTGACAGAGCTCCAAGAGTTGCTGTTGCTGGGGGTGTCTGCTTTCCTCTTCACAGCGCTACAGAGATGCAGCCAGAAGTCATCTGGGGCAAAGGGACTGAGCAGAGAGGAGCATCCACAGCTTGGCTAACAAGCACCAATTACAAACCTGACCTGATCTAACCTAGTACAGGGAGGAAGGGTAGAAAATACAGCTGAGGATCAAAAGGAGGAAAGCTTTTGAAGTAGCCTCTTATGCAAACAATGCAAAAGCCTTCTACTTGCCTATATTAATCTTGAAAAATTAGCATTTAATTTCTGCAATTAGCCTTTCATGCACTCCAAGGAAGTGAGCGTACACTTACACACTCATTCTCATTTCTTTTAAATCTTGAAGGCTTGCCGTTCGGTTGCTAAGGGGAAGAAAAGATTTTAGTCCGAGACTGAACAAAAAGCAGAACTTGCTCCCAGGTGTTGGTGAATCATCAGGGAATGAAGCTTTTCTAATAATGTCTAGAGGAAGGGAGGGGGGGAAATTGTGTGGGTGTAAATTCAGTTTTCCTGAAAGGTGCTGAGCCTGACAATTGAGGGACTGCAGTCCAGTGAGTGCAGAGGACTGGTGGGGCTGGTTGCTGTATACCTGTCCTCTCTCTCACCACCTGAGTCATCAGCTGGGCAGGATGGTCCTGAGCATCAGGCCAGCACCCTGGGTGCTCATTTGGGAAACAGCCAGCATGGCTTGTGATGTGGATGCTCATCCACAGGCAGATGGACTACAGCAACTAATCTATTGCCCATGAACAATGCTGTTCCCTTCCAAAATGTGGTCAGTACAAAGGATGAATTAAGGGAAATTAGGAAGGGGTCAGTGCAGGGCAATGAGTGTATTTTACAGGCAAGGAAGCTTCTTGTGGGGGAAATGGCCTGGAGGGAGGCAGCTAAGCACAGAGGAGAGATGTTATTTTAAGAAAAGAGAATGGGGCGAGGCAGCATGAAGTCATAAGGAATTTGATCAAGATTTTCTATTTCCTTAATTTCAAAAATTGGGAGATGCTAGGTGGAGCAGAAAGCTAATGAATAAAAAAAGGAAAACTGGAATTAATTCTCCCACGTAAGTTACTGATCCTTGCTAACTGAGTCCATGGAGTAAACCTAGGGACTTTTATGCCACAATTTTCCAAACTTATTACTATTTCTTTAATGTATACTACACTTTCAATATTTGCACCATAAATCTGATCCTGAGAGTTGTATTTTCAGTAGTGCAGCTGAAATTCCCCTGTCAGCAACTGATGCAGATCGAATTTTGAACTTCAAATATGTGCAGCAATCCACAGATCAAAGATTGTGCATGGAAATATTAACAAATACCCTTTGAGTATAATTGATAAAAATTCTTTACTCTCCTTGTAGGTAGCTTGCAAACAATAAGAACAGGGAGGAGGAGAATGACTTCAGCAGTTTACTATGAAATATCTACTGGGATGTAGTATGTTATCTGTGGCTGAAGATTATAAAGGACTGCTGCAGCTTTGTCAATAAAATGCAGAAAGCTCAGTATGAATTGCAGCCCAGCTGGAGCTTTCTCAGAAAACAGATGTAATTATTTAGAGTCTTTAGTCTTTGAACCTTGATCATGCCAACAAATACATCCTGCAATTATTAGGTGCCAGGTGATCTGTGTTACCTCTCTATAAGGGGTCCACACTTTGCTATTCTCTCAGCAACTTCTACCGTGAGACTGAGATGGGTTGCATTGTTTTATTCCATATTAGAAGATCTCGTCTGACTTGAACACCTGCTGGGGGATGGACCTTCAAGGCTGTGCTCAGCCACTATTGCTGCCTCCTGCCCATTGTATTCTGCCATGCATGCTTCTTTCCCCAGGAAGGAGTTTTTCTTCCATCTTATCTGTCCCTCTTATGCGGATGCTGTGGCTTGACCTGGCTGCAGGCAGCACTGATGGTAGCATCCAGCACACATGTCCTCCCGGAAGTCCTTCTCTGCACCCACCTCCCCCGAGGAAAAAGTGAAGGAAGATGGGAATGCTTGATTAGCAGAACTGGACCTCAGGTGTGGCTGAAATTCAACTAGTCAAGCAAGACAAAGGGCAATGGACAAATGAGAAACTTAGAATGATCCTCTCTTTCTCAACCCACTCAGAAAAATTGCTGATACTCTGTCCTGTCTGGTTGACTGTGCCAAGCCATCACTCGGAGATGGATGTAGTGTCCATTCATCCCGTAGGAACTATAAGAATTAAATAATTCTTATAGTAGCCAAATGTCAGCTTGGTTAGTCAATAATATTGCTTCTAACTTGCTCCTGATGTGCAAATACTGCAAAAATTTGCCAAGGAGATTATTTTCTGCCCCTGTTTGTTTGGGGATTTTGGAGCCTTTGGATGACCTTGTTTTTGTCCTTCTGTTCTGTAGTGGATAAACTTCACAGCTTTTAATACCTGTTAGGGTTTTAGTGAAGTGCACAGGCTTTCCTCTTGTGGTATGACTGCTATAAAAAAGTATCTTCCATTTTGAAATATTCTGTCAGATTGAGGTTTTAGAGACAGAAATTAACTTTTCTCTTTTTAAAAAATGTTCTTTGGTATGATTTTCCCACCCCACCAATACTCTTGTGCCCACCTAGTCAAGACTCCACTGAATATGTTATTGGTTTTTCATCTTTGTTATGTGAAAACCATTACTTCATGTGATATATGCTCCAGAAGGTTGTTGATTATTTTTATTGCTGTCTTGAAGCTTGTCAGTGAGCTGCCTAGCTCGGAGCTGGAACTGGAGCCATTCCCAGGCTGATGAAAACTTTTGCAGGGGGGAGGTGGGGGGCGGGACTGGAGCAGAGTCATTCCTCCACTTTCTAATGTCAGAGATGAGAAGCAGCTCATCTCGCTTCCTCCTGCTTCTAAAAGTCTAGCTTTTTAGAATAAGTAATTTAGGACAACAATGTTACCTGTTAATTCCGTTGGGAATCAATGAGGTAGACTGAAACTGTATGGTTCAGAAACACTGAAAATACAAGGAATGCACTGCAAAGTTACTGGTGCTTGAAATTTTTTTGTTATTCCCTGCAAACAAACACAGAGGTTGATGATTCAGTGCCTCTGCAGTTTCAGAGAAATATATTGGAGATTAGAAAGGGAAAACAACATTATATCGCTATGCAAAGCCCACAGAAGGCAGGAATATACTCTCACATCTTCTGTGGGACATAAACCGGTAAAATTTAAGCAAAACCTCATCGCACTGGATGAATTTAATTTGTTCAAAACCAAAATGGGTAAACTCAGCAATAGGGAGGGCTAGTTCAAGTTTTTAATGATAAACTTCTCAAAAAAAAAAAGTTTATAACCAGTCGTTTTATTCACTTTAGTCTGTGACTTCTCCTATATAATCTGTGCCCAATAGGGACTGTGGCTGGTATTATGCTTGCTTCTTTCTTCCTTTGTCTTCTAAAAGCAGCATGTGGGAGTGTAGGAAGAATACCTTCCAGATTCTGAAGCATTATTTCCTGTAATATTATTATGACAATACGCTGGCAGTATTTTTGTGTATGTATATATGCACCTCGAAATGAAAATCCCAATACAAACAAAAGCCAAGAACTAAAAACAGAATCTAAAACTCCAGGCACTTGTTAAGCCTAAGCTAAATTCCCTGCAGGGCCAGTGCTGGGAAGAGACTTAGAGAAGCACTACTTGGAGAGAAGCGTGACAGTGAAGTCACTTTGAGCTGTCACCTCTACCTGCATAGGGCTGAAGAATGAGTTTGAAAGGAAGACCAGAGTGTACTGAGTATCGACCACTGCACCGGGATGCTTGATGCTAGGGGAAGGAGTTACACTAGAAACAGTTCAAACATGCTTCTTACAGTATTCTGCACTTTTAAAAGCTCTGAGAAAGTAGCAATAACACATGTAGTACAAGCAAGTTTCTGTATGCTTGCTGGTTATGTTCATGCTGTTCTGTCACAAGTGCCCATCTGTGTCCTAAAAACTAAGGTCTGAGGCTGTCTACGTCATGAATCCTTTGGCATACTCTCCTAGGTGCTTCCCCTGGGAAGGCTGGGGACAAGCTCAGGATACTTAGAGCATCTCAGAGGGGTCCCACTTGTGTTCTGCAAGATGTACAGTCCTGGAGTCTTGGTCTGTCAACAGGTATTGTAGCAAGCTGTGTGGCATGGCCCATGCTGCCACAGAGTACCACTCTAGCATGTCTTTTTAAAAGCTCCTGGTCTCTGAATCACATCTACAGGCACAATTATTATTAGGTGGTACCATCACATGCTCAAGCTCTGAGCTGGTAACCTACAGGGCAGTATGGTCACAGGACCTGTTCTTGCACCCTCTGTGTCAATTGTAGGCTCTGTGTCAGCTGGGGAAAAGGCTAGCAGAGACCACATCAATCTTGACAGCCCCTCATGCTGAATCTGCAGACCAGCTTTCAGGTATGACTGGCAGTCACAACAAAGCCAGGGCTGAGGGGCTGGAGGGACATACTGCTGTTGCAGAGCTGTTTTGAGAGAGAGGACATTTGTCAATTTGTGGCCCTCCAACCTACCAGCTTTGGGGATTAGAGCTATTGGCTCTTTGGCAGTGGCTAACCACTGACTGTGAACACAGAGAATTTTCTTTCAAGGTTTCCCCAAGCAGAAGAGCTCCACAAGGAGAAGAACAAAGATCCCTTACTGCTGCCCACAGTGGTGAGCTTTTGCTGTAACATGTAACAGTCATGGAGTCAGATTGTATTAATATGGGGAAATTTATCATCTTGACCTCCTTCACAAGAGAGCTGGCTGCCTTGCTTCATTCTGTGTAAGTCCAGAGCCCAGAATACAGACTCTGTGCAATGTTGCTCTGAGCAGGAAATATGCAACAGAGAAATGAAAATACTAAAAAATGGCTATTGAGTTGATTGCTAAAAGCCCTATCTTCAGGCTTGGGTGCTCAGATATGCTAGCAAAAGTACCCACCTTGAATCTTTGCCTGTCCCAGGGGTATACAGGTGGAGACAATTTAGTTAGGACCTAAACATTTTTAGCCATATAAGCTTTTGCATTTGGTGTTAGTGCACTGGTCCATGTAGAAAAAGAGCTGATTCTCATAATGCTCTAAAATTCAAATCGATCAAAATGAAGAACTTGCAGTATTCTTCTGTTTTGTTTTCATTTTCCTTAGCTCTGTTGTGCGAACTTGCAGGATTAACTTCTCATATGACTACTTCCCAGCCAGGTGCAAATGAGCAAAACCCGTGACTGCGTATGTTGCATTCCCTGTCATTTGAAGCTCACGCATGAGGACTGGAAAATTTTCTGGAAGCTGAGTGTTGGGTCAAGCAGAAGCCTTGTAGTTATCATGTGAATAATGAGGTGAACTTCTATGAAGTGTCACCCAGGTGGTTAGAAGTTAGCCTAGGCTGGAAGATGCTCTTTGCTTTATATGGAGCTCTCTTCAAGGTCTAAGAACAACAAATTTTTTTCTATCCTATCTCTCTGCGCTAATTCAGAAGTGGTTTTGTAGATCCACAGGGCCAGGAAGGAGAATTAGTGGCTATCTGTTCTTATCTCTTCCGTAATAAAGTCAATAAAACTTCCAAATCTAAATACTTCTATTACAGAATTGCAGAATGGTAGAGGTTGGAAGGGACCTCTGGAGATCACCTAGTCCCACCCCCTGTGGAAACAGGTTCACCAAGAGCAGCTTGCACAAGGATACAGCCAGGTGGGTTTTGAAAGTCTCCAGAGAAGGAGACTCCACAACGTCTCTGGGCAGCCTGTTACAGGGCTCCATCACCCTCACAGTAAAGTTTTTCCCGATGTTGAGGTGGAACTTCCTTTGTTCCAGTTTGTGTCATTGCCCCTTGTCCTGTCACTGTCCTATTATATGAACTAAAGGAAACCATTACTTACAAAAATAAAATTAAAAAACAATAATCAAATCTTCAATTAAGAATTATTTACAATGGTGAATCCACTGATTTGAGGCTTAGGAAGTAAGTAGTCAGTCCCAAATTTTAACATCCCTGGAATTTAACCAGGTTTTTGAAGTTACCTTTTACAATCCTACATTTAAGGTTCGATAAAAAAACCTGAAACTCCCACCATGAAGTTCTGCTAGACTTACTATCTACTTTCAGTCTTCAAAGCATGCGTGGGTGATGATTGATGTAGATGTGTTGCAGAGTGAATATAAATGCCAAAAATATTAAAGCTCTTCAAATTTTTTATTTCTATAGAAAAATATATCTACTCCTTTCTGTAAAATGTTGGTGTTCGGTTGTCTTGTCTTCTTAGACTAAGAATGAGCATGTGCTATTTTGTTAGGTTTGGGGCTGATCCTTGGACTAAATGTGCTGCAATTTGACCAGAATTGGAATATAGTTCTTCCTTGCTGAAAACAAACACATATTCTCAATTTGTTCATACCAGTAAGATGATGTATAGATGCATTTCTTACACAACATTTTAATTTGTGTTTTAAATGTAATAACTACTGCACATTTAAAATATACTGTTAATGCTAATTCCACAGGAGAAAGCTTTACCCTATTTTATAGTGAGACTTAAAATGATTGTCTTTATTTTCCCTTAAGTAAGTGGTGGAAGTTTTTATACTCTACAAAACAGCAGTATATGACACTTCATTTGAGATGTCATACCATTTTGTCACCTACTTTTATGGGTACTAAGACTTAAAGCCTTATTTGTGGTAGGTGCTGCACAGACACCTCACAGGGACATGGTCTATGCCCTGATTACAAATAGAGAAGACAGAACCGGTGCAGAGTGAAGCAACTTGTCTCAAGTCACAGAGGAGATCAAGAAGAGAGCTAGGAACAGGAGACAGGTATCCTGCCAGGTATCCATTCCAAGCCAGGCTTTGTGACTTCTTGTGATGTATAAATCTGAGACTTTCTAAAGAATCCGAGAGTATTCTTTTAAGAGCAAAGCTTTGCTGGTAAAGAAATAAATCAGGTGGTCTCTGAGGGTGGCAGCTAACCAGCAGCATTACTATAATTAATTACTACTCAAAGTGTAAAAAAACACCTTTAAACGTTGTAATTGTTTAAATGCTGCCCTTTCAGCAATGACCATGGTAGTTCAGAGTCTGATAGTCCACTGTCTGGAGAGTTGTCTGGATGACAACTGGTGATTATTTTTCTTGCAAACTATGTTGTGTGTGTATGTGAAAGTATTGTTTGAGAAAACTGGGAACAACACATTACTTATTTCTCTATGTATCATAGGAAATGTGGCAAAGCATGTAAAGAGCTATCACCGAAGCATAGCACTCATCCCCACCTGATTATCTCCAGTTTGGGTGGGGAGTTAAGTTACAGTAGCAATAGGCTCCACCTGTGGTTATCACTGCAGCTTGTTTACCTGAAGTGAGTGATGAACTTGGAAGAGCAGCATCTTCTTGGTGCTCTATATCTTGACCTGAATGAGACTAAACAACTAATTAGTGAATTACTGTAGATTCACAGAAAGAAGGAATTTCATTTAAGCTGAAATACACCCTTTTTAAGCAAGGTGCTTAGATACAGACTTTTCTTGAAGCAGTAAAGAAATTAAGAGAACTAGTATCTTGTTTTATCAGGTTATAATTGGATAGAAAATGGAGGATTTCAATAAATTCAGGATACTAGAATTTGAATGAAAGTTAAAAAGAAACAACTTGATACAATGCAGTCCTGGCTATGGTTGGTACTGGGGAAAAGAAGTAGTAAAGGCTTTAGACTTTTGGGAACAGAAATTGCATAACTGTTAGATTTGACCTTGTATATTAAGCTGTGGAGGTGAAGGAAGGAGCTAGGCTTCTGAATTTAAAAGATCCAATTTCCCCAGAATGAGGGAATTGATGGGCATATTTAATTGGCTGTTGTTACTGCAGGGTCATGGTGGAGACAGGGAGGTTAGCATGAAGGTAAGACTGCAACTAGTAATGGCTCAGCAGAATCTGTTCTTTCTGGAAATAAATATTTAGAGAGGCTGGAATGACTGTGCCTGTTAAAGAAATTATGCATGCAAATTATGAAGGCAAGCAAGGCTTATAAAGAGATTGGGAGGATTACTAAACATGGGGATGGCCCACATACACCAGAGTAACTTAAGACAGGGAGAAAAAGAGAAAATTTTGCATATAGTCCATAAAATCACTTAAAAAAAAAAGTTTTTGATCTCACTATGAAAAACTGGTGAGAAGGGATGTTATGTAGATTGGTTACTGCATATTTAAATGCAGGTCAAAATATGTTTGCTACAACAATACTTGCTAGAGGAATCTTTGAATCAAAAGGATGGGGAAATTCATGAATTTTTCTCTCACTTGCTTGAATTAGGCTGCGAGAACTCAGAGAAAATGATTACACATGCACATTGCATCATCTTCTAAGTTCGTGGAAAAAGATTTTACACCATGCTGAAGATTTGCCAGCTTACTACAAGGGTCTTACATCACATCTTCAACATTGTTCAGTACAAACAAGGTACAGTTGTAGTTTGTGGTTTCTCTGAAACATCTTATCTTTTTCTTTGTTTTAGGGGTTTTGTGGTTTTTTGTTGTTGTTGGCGGTTTGCTTTTTTAAAAAATGTGTTTCTTCCTTGATTTTGGTGTTTGCCACAATGTGGTTTTATTAGGAGTGCTTCAGTTTTGGTTTGGTCCACATGCTTGTAATAATGTCTTCTCCAAAGGTGTCTGAAGGAGCATGAGTCCTCACTAAGTGTTGTAGTCTATTTAACTTCTTTGATTACTTTATTGTGCCAGACGTTATTGGGGGGATATAGGATGGTGCTTGATAAAATCTATCATAAGATGATTTATGATTTAGGCTGGAAAGGACCTCTTCAAGTGCAACTCCCTCCTCCTTGTTAAGGACAAGTTATTCCAGGTTGCTCAGGGCCCTGTCAAATTTAGTTCTGAATATCTCCCAGTGTGGAAACTCCATCTTGGGCAACTCATTTCATAGTTTCAGTAACCTCACAGACAGATTGGTGGGGGAAGGATGGTGGAGGTAGTGGTTTATGTCCCCAGTTTCTAGCTGGAATTACTACTGTGTATGTTTTTTTTTCTTATTCTATTACTATGTACCTCTAAGAAAAATCTAGGTCTAAACCTTGCTAGTAACTGTACAAGATGTTTGATTTCTGAATGTTTTTACAGTGAGAAATATATCTCCTCCTTGAAGTCATCTCTAATTTTAAGTGTGGAAAGACCTAGAAATCTGGCCATGACCAGGCAGTAGTCGTAATGGCAGCTTCTCCTTGGTTTATTTCTCTTCCTCCGTAAATTCCTGAATCCCATATTAGAGTTAGGTTGTGTTATACCTCAAAGAATTTAGATTAGAGAAATTAATGCCCTGTGAATGCCTATAGATACAAGATTGTTCCATGCTGCTTTGCTAACAAAGCAAAGATAAAATATGTGGAAAACCAGCCTTTCAAATGCATTTTTACTTCCCCCAACAGTGGCTGCAGAGATATCAGGGTTTTTTTCTGTTTCAAAATGGATCAGTCTTAGGTTTGTCAAATAATGCAGTATTTTTCCGGATCTAAAGTATTCAAATTTTAAATTGATAATCTCAAAAGTCCCTTTGAGTAAGAGGGTGCCTATATACAATATTCGCTATATATTGATACAAAATTTCGGTGTACTTTTAGTGTAAGTTATTAATTAAGCTAATCTAATATTCATAACTGCATAATTTAGAGCTGCTAAGCTCTAAATACAGAAATTAACTTTTTCTTAAAATTACCTTCTAACTTGTAATTAGTGTCTTGAAACAGGTGAAGAATTTTCTTTTTTTTTCTTCCCCTAAAATCACTTTCTCCTCCCCTTCCACTAATTTTTAAGTGAAGCTTGATAAAAACGGGATATTTGCAGCTAAATCCTGGGGCAGGTGTGAGACATGAGATACATACTTGGGAAAGTCTCAAGAAAGATTACAGACGAACAATTATCCACGAAAGATTACAGGTGAACAATTATCCACAGGGAGATGTCGGAGGGAGCTTAAGGCAGAGAAATGGCAGCTGTGTGGGAAATTGTATATATTTGGATGCATTCACAGTGAAATTGACTGCAAAGGTAAGAAGTTAAGGAGGTCACTCTGGTAAGT
Source organism: Eurystomus gularis (assembly GCA_013400335.1). Taxonomy (NCBI): domain Eukaryota; kingdom Metazoa; phylum Chordata; class Aves; order Coraciiformes; family Coraciidae; genus Eurystomus; species Eurystomus gularis. The sequence continues at coordinate 1,769 of VZZY01023743.1, read as the reverse complement.
GTTACTGATGACTGCAACCATCAGTACTCTCTTCTCCACCCCCCACCCATTTATTTAATCTGTTCTAGTGTTTGTTCTTAGCTAGAAAGAAAGGAGATAGAATTTCAAAGCTGAGGCATGAGGCTGAGATTAAGAAAATAAATCTAGGCAAGGGAGTATCGGGTTTCTCCAGCTCCTGGTGAGTTTTCTTACTTGCTTTCCCTTTGCTTTGCACAGTAGCATGAACAAATGCTACTGGGGTAATGTAGTTGGTTCTGATTTGCAGTCTTTGTGTTTGGCTTTGTAGCTTTAGTAGGGTTCAGCAATTCCCTTGGTGCTCTCTAGATGTAATCTCTGTTTAATTTATTAAGGAGTTTGTGCAGTGTGCAACTGACAGGAAAAATCCAGACATGGTTCGCTCCAAATAAATTTATCTCCTTGTTGCTTGAAGCTGTACTAATCACAAGATGAAGGTACAACACTGTTTGAACTAGTATGAAGTTAGAAGCTTTGCTGTCAAAACTTTGCTTTTGAGTCCTTCTGCATCCATCTGTAGTCCCCTAACTGGCAACAATTTTGCCCTGAAGTTTGCTGTGGGGAATGACCCCTTTGCTACCTCTCATGACAGGAATCTTCTGGCTTAAAATCATTTCCTTTTGCCTTCTTAAGAAGGGAAGCTCCAGGTTCAAGAATGCAGACATCTTCAAGCCTTGAAAGGTGACACTCTTCCTGTTACAAAGTCTGTCTTCAGGCTGTCCCATATGAGGGAGTGCATCAGACACTGAGGTTTCCACATGATCATGAGCACTTAATGATGAGCAACACAACCAGCTGCAGCCTGGAGTGGTCTCATTCAGCATAGCTGCTTTGTGAAGCAACATTGGCTTGCACCAGCTGAGGATGTAACCAAGTTGTTTCATACTCTAACCTTGAAGTCTCCTTGTTAATACTGCAGTAAATGTACTCATTGCAATTAAAATTACCTCTTCTCAGGTAAACATATGCTGAGGTTTGTGCTTTATCACTTTGAAATAGGATTTCTCTAACTTTGCTAATTAGCAGCATTGCCCAAACAGAAAGAAACATATGGCTCGTGCCATGCTGACTTGAAGTCTTTGGAGTCCCACTGGAGAATAATTAAAGTGATTTTGATTTGCTATGATGAAGTACGAGTCATTCTCATTTGGCCTTATGTCTAGAAGCTCTGAGACAGTAAGGTACCTTAGCAGGAGAGCTGTAATAATTAACATGAGCCAGATTGTTATTATTCAGATAGCTTTGTTGCCGTTAACAATCATTTGTAATTATTAAGAGACTTTACATAATCCATGCAAGATCTCACATTTATCCATCTCTGGAACTGTGTTGTTAGTTGGGTTTAGTTTACACTGAATGGTTGAGAGATTCCAGTGTTTCAGTTCTTCTTAAAATCAGGTAGGATATTATAATGAAAAAATATCTTCTGTCAAATGTAAGGGAATCCTTTCCCTTTTCCCCATGTGTTGTCAGACAAACTGCTGGGGAAAATGACTGGCCTGGCTGAACAGGGAGCTTTTGCTGGGACTTAGGAGAAAGAGGAGAGTCTACCACCTTTGGAAGAAGGGGCAGGCTACTCTAGAAGAGTATAGGGATTTAGTTAGGTCATGTAGAAAGAACATTAGGAGGGCAAAAGCCCACCTAGAACTCAGCCTGGCCACTGCTGCAAGAGGTAATAAAAAGTGTTTTTACAAATATATTAACAACAAAAAAAGAAGCAGGGAGAATGTGCACCCTTTATTGGACGTGAGGGG
>VZZY01023742.1:481296-508104 GCA_013400335.1 Eurystomus gularis | reverse complement strand
TTTTAAAATACCATTGTTTGTAATGACACCCTTATCTCTTATTCTATCAGGTCCATGGCTTTCCTGAGGACTTGGTATTCCAGGTGGAGTCTCACCTGAGTGGAGAAGAGCAGCAGAATGACCTCCCTCAACCTGCTGGCCATGCTTCTTCTGGTGCAGCCCAGGATACAGTTGGCCTTCTAGGCTGTGAGCACATGTTGCTGGCTCATGCCCAACTTCTCATCCACCAGTACCCCCAAGTCTTTCTCTACAGGTCTGCTCTCAAACCCTTCATCTCCCAGCCTGTACTGATACCAGGGATTGCCCCAGCACAGGTGCAGGACTGTGCACTTGGCCTTGTTGAACCTCATGAGGTTCTCATGGGCTCACTTCTCAGTATCTCTGAACCCCAGATCTGTGGGAGCCACTGCACAGTGTAGCTGGTTGGGTGGTGGTAGCTCCAGATGCTCCCCACCACAGTTACACCACCTCCACTGCCAGCAGCCTGTCCTCTTCATGCAACGCCCAGTCATGCACCTGAACTCACAGCAACAGGCAGCATGGGTGCTTTGTTTATGAACAGTAAAGCTGATGCCATCCACAGCACTGCACATAAAGCACATGGACTACACCTCTGCACAGTCCAAGTGCAGAAAGTTCAACGCTCTCAGGAAGCCTGGGACTTGCTGCCTGTTTGCTGCATGGCATGTGGGCACATAGTGCTGTCTGCAAATGTCCAAGGGGTAATCATCTGTGTCTTTGCTGACTTTCATAATGAAATCTTGAAGATCAGATGCATGGGGTTTGTTTGGTTGGTTTTTTTTTCTGAAGCTGTTGTGCAACATGACATTTGTTTAAAATCCCATGTGCACGTATCACTAACAATGGTCTATCAGAAATTGGAATGGGTGTGAAGAGCTCATTGGGGTTTTTTAGATACAAGCCAGACTGCAGAAACGTTGCCTGTCTAACCAACCCATACCTGACAAAAGCTGAAGTCAACAGAAACGAAATGACAAATTCTGTTTTTCCCATAGTCATTTAATTATCAGAAAATTACTTTTTGTTTATTTTAATCATGGTTTATCCCCTGTGCCCTTTCTCCACAATTTTTCTGTCACCTGGAGAGGTGCTTTGGTGTGCTTCCCTCACAGAAGATGGGGGAGGTCCTTTTCCTAGTGACACCCAAACCCTACAGGACTCGGCCACTCCAAGCAGAGTTCAGGCTCCCATGCTTTATATTTATCGTGACCTATTTTTACTCTTGTAACCCATTCCAGCAAGTATAATGGTTGTGGTCTGTTCTTTCCCTCCACCCACAAATCCTTCCACCATGGAATAAAGCCATCCACCCAAGAACATGTGCTGAACTTTCAACTACCCTATGGATCTATGCAGTTAGTATTTCCCAGCAACTGAGGGGGCACATACTCATCAAAGAGGTCACATTCAGGTTTGTTTGCCAAGGGATTTCTAGGACTGGAAGCCCTTTGGCAGAGGCAGGGTACTCCTGAGGATAGTGCTAGAGTGCTTTAGTAACAACCACTCAAGATCAAACACTCGAGAACAGCCTCTCCATCAAACCCAACCACTTGTGCACTTGCAGAAAGAGCTGGCTCCCTCTTTAAGCTTTAGTGTGGGGGGGAAGAAACCCCACACATTTTTTCTTCCTAAGTACCTGGTTCCCCGAGGCACTACTGTTCTCTGGATAGTTTCATATTTCTTCAACAAACACACAGAGACCTGCTCAGCCTGTTGTACCTTCTGCACAGATTCATCCTGTACACTGTATAGCTTTATATATCTCATCAATAGTTTTGCACCCAAAGGTGGGTGCTTGCAGTAGTTTTAAAATCTGCAAACTGGAAAAAAAAAAAAGTATCCCGTTATATGACTGAAATCTAAGTGGCTTGCACATGATTTTTCAGGAAGATTAAATCTACTGCCTAGACCTCGTCCATTTGCTCTACCAAAGCAAGAGCAATGTCATAGATCATGGTGTTCTGAGGAGTACCATGAGGAGAGCCCTGTGTTAGGTTTCATAGATACTTGCTGACAGTAGGAAAAAGGTGAGAGTCAGATGGGAACTTGGGCTCCATTTCAGTGCAGAAGAGGCATGTCCTCCATAGAGCACATATTCTTTCTCCCCTTCTTCCCTGGTGAAGTGCTGGGGCCAGAGTTGTGGGTCCTGAGTTGGAGTTGACCTGTGGATGAGTCACAGCCTAGCAGAATGTTTTGTTTCCCCACTGGCTTCATGTTCCAGAGGGAGAACCTGGCCCACCTGTGTCTCTCTGTGGCTCTGCCCTCACCCAGGTGGTTGTGGTTGGGGTGGTGGGTGAGGCCAGGATTGTATCAACTATAAGCTGATCAGCGGAGGAGCTTGCTGTTGGGTGTGGCTTCTGCTGGGGCTGGCTGCATCTTGCTGAGCTCTCTCGGTAGTGTCCTTCCATCTGAAGGGCCACTGAGGAGCCATCTCTGTCTGTTGTGTCCAGCAGGTGATGCTGTCACCACAGTGGGCAGCAGAGGAGCTGGGCCCACAGGAGTCTATGGCAGGATTGTTTGAAAGAAGACATCCAAGGGGATGTTGCCAAATTCAGCGTTGGCCTGTGTGATCAGGCAACTGATGGCAGCATAAAATGATGATGAACAGGCACAACACCCGGCCATCACCTCTTTCCACTAATGCCCTCCCAGTCTGTCTTTGCCCCTTCCCTGGGTGCTCGTTACAGCCCCACTTACGACAACCAGTTCTAGTTTTCACTCCTCAGCATCACCCAAAAAGTACTACTTTGCCCCCCCAGGCTCCAAGTCAGTGTTTGCAGTCCCATTTTCCTCATCTAATGGATCCTAATTCTCCTGTCCTGCTCCATCCTCCTATCTGTATTCCCTGCCCCCACTAGGCACCAGTTTCTCCCTCCCAGCTCTTCCAGTCTTTGCTGAGGACAACCCCACTTTGTTGCCCAGTCAGCCCAGATCATGTCTCCACTGGTTCCTTGCCCCAGCCTCCCTAAACCTTATTTTCTTTACAGCTTTCAAAGTCTGCTCTTCTACTTTTCCTCCTTGCTCCTACCTCTCCTGTGCTTTTTGTGCAGTCTCTACTTCATCTGCATCTGATGCAGAGAATGCCCCACATGATGCGCCCTGTGATTTAAGAATTGAAAAGAAGGAACCGAGATAAACCTTTTTAGCTTTCTACCTGGTTGCTGAAATGGCTCTGCATGGGGTCAGATGAGAGCAGTCAGCACAGTGCGCTGCAGAGGACACGCTAACGCGTGGCCAGGGTGACTGCGACACGAAGGGCAAAGCAAAAGTGGCCAGCACACTGACTGGTTTTAGTCTGAGGCTGGCCTAGGCTGCTTTGGCATTACAGCTGAGGATGTCAAGTCCCAGAGCCACTGCTGAGCCTGAGCTGACAGGCGCAGGAATGGAGAGGCTTGGCCATGGAGCAAATTGCACTGTGAGAGCTGCTGCCAAACAAACCGGCTGCTCGTTTGAAGGGCTGAAGAGGAGAAGGGAGCTCACAGGAATGCACACATCTGAAAAGGAGGTAAACTTAGCTCCAGCTTACCTAGGGAAAATTTACTGCTCATGGGGAGCGGCTAAACTACTTTAAGGGCTTATATTATCTGCTCACAGCTTGCTGTTTTCTTTTCCAACTGAGATATCTCAGATGATAATTAGAAGGTTGAATTACACATGTGACCACAGTCTTAATCACTTGAAATTAACCTTTAGGATATACTTAAAATCCTCTTTGTCTGCTATGAGGACTTCTGAAGCATGCATCAGTAAGATATCCAATAATTAAAAAAAAAATAAGCATTACAGAGTTTATACCAGCTTGACAGTTCCAACTTGCATGTTTGAAAACTGATAATACGGATCATAATTAGTGCAAACATCAGTTAACATAATGACGGGTATGCTATATTGCTATGTTCCACTTCACAATCCCAGATAATTTGCATGCTTCATGTACACCATAATTTTCTATTCTTAGTATTGTATGTCTATTTGTGCTAGGTCTCAATTTTCCAGCTGTATATCATCGGTCTTTCTGAACTACAATATTTTTGACTGTATAAATGTGTTAGACTTTAACAAATGCTGAACCTATAAAATATGTTCAGCAGGTATCCATCTTGGGAATGCTAATATTTGACAATGACCCCTTGAGATGTGGAATCTGTCTTTACTCTTGCAAAGTTGTGAGGTGTACATTACAGGCAAAGGAGGAATGTGCTTCCATTTATATCAGGTAGATGAGGAAAAATCACTCTGCAATCTTCCCTTACCCATTTTTCTTCTTTTACAAAGGAAACGCATGGCCTGTTGCTGATTTCCTCATCAACATTTCCTAGATAATGACTTAGGGACTATGTTCTAGCAGAATGGGGACACTCCATGGTATTTGTGTATGACCCAGACATTCACAAGGTGATCTAAAAATCACATCTACAGATGATTTATAGATGACAGAATCACAGAGTCATAGAAGGCTGAGGTTGGGAGGCACTTCTACTCATCATCTAGTCCATACCCTGCAAGGCCAGCTGGAGCAGGCCGCCCCACTGGGTTCTGGCTATCTCTAATGATGGAGTCTCCACAACCTCTCTGGGCAACCTGTGCCATTGCTCAGTCACCCTCACAGTGAAAAAGTGTTTTCCAGTGTTCAGACTGAATCTCATGCTTTTTAATTTGTGCCCATTGCCTCTTGTCCTGTCACCAGACCCCACTGAGAAGAGTTTGTCTTTTCAGGTACTTAAACACATTGCTGAGATCCTCCTGAGCCTTCTCTTCTCCAGGCTGCACACTCCCAGCTCTCCCAGCCTTTCCTCATATGACAGATGCTCCAGTCCCTCAGTTATTTTAATGACCCTGTGCTGTACTCACTCCAATAGCTCCATATTTTCACTGTACTAGGGAGTACAGACCCAGGCACCACTCCAAATGTGGCCTCACCAGTGCTGCACCTCCCTCAATCTGCTGTTGATGCTCTTCCTAATGCACCTCAGAGTGCTCTTGGCCCTCTTTGCCATGAGGACTGATTGCTGCCTTATGATTAGCTGGGTGTCCACCAGGACCCCTAGGTCCTTCTCAGCAAAGCTCCTTTCCAGCTGGTTGGCCCTGAACGTGTACTTCTGCCTGGGGTTGTTCCTCCGCAGGGGCAAGACATTGTATTTCCCTTTGCTGAACTTTGTGAGATTTCTCCCAGCCCATTTCTCCAGCCTGTGCAGGTCCCTCTGGATGGCAGCACAAGCCCCTGGTGTATCAGCCACTCCTCCCTGTTTTATATCATCTGTACACTGTCCAGGTTGTTAATGAAGATGCTCAATGGTACTGGACCCAGTATTGACACCTGGAGTACAGCAGTAGTGACTGGCCTCCAACTGGACTTTGTGCCACTGATCACAACCCTCGGGGCCTGGCCGTTCAGCTCTGGCCGTTCCTCTCCTGGGATACATCTTAGGCCTGTAAGACTGTTAAACTTCTTTGACAGCATGTCAGTCAGTAATGGTAGGTCACAGAAACCATGTAAAGGGCAAATCCAATGAATACAGTAGGCAGACTATACAAAATGGGTAGGCGTCTTGTTTTTGTGAGTTAAATTGGGCAAAGGTCAAAAAAGTGCCAGGGCAGGGAGGGTGTAGAGAGACTGGCCGTGTGGAAGCAGCAAGCTGCTCAGTCAGCTCGACTGCTCTGGTAAATCCTGTCCTGACAGAGCTGCAGACCTTATCAAAGCAGAGAGCGGGTCCTGGCCATGAGCAAAGCAAGGGAACAGCTTCACATTAAGCTGAAGACTAAGCAAGGCCACAACAATTTTTTTTCTCTGTTGCAATAAAAACAGTGCTCTGACTCCTGAAATCTGATCAGTTTAGGAAAGACAAAGGGAAAGGTGTAAAGTGTTTTTATTCATAAGCAACGGATGCATGCTAATTGAGGCTTCTATTCCTTTTATACAAAGCTCTTGCCTTTCTAGTCTTGTTCCTATTCTATCTCTTTCTCAATACATGTTAATTGTTTGTGTGGAAGAACTATTGGATATTTACCCCAGAGGTGGGATGATGCCTATCAAATCAAGCAATAATTTTCTTGCTCCTTATGTTAGAAAGCTTCAGTTCACAGTTATTACACTGTTGTGTTTGTTCTCCTGCTTTGGGAGAAGGCACCAATCTTTCAACATTTTATGCCTATTTAAAAATTCATCGAATGTCACCAGCAGGAAGAAAATATTTGTATTTAGTATCTTCATTTTTTTATAGGTTGTGCCTTGGGTTGCGATTATGAGAATGTTGCATTTATAGTCAATCTAAATTGACTACATCTAAAATGTCTACAAAACATATATCCAAAATATGTTATTCTGCTCTACTAGACATCAGAAAGAAAAACAAAATAACATGTTTTTTTAAAAACGAGGTCAAAAATACTATGCTGATATTTTGATTGTGCTAAACAAATTATAATGCAGTATTCAACTGCTGAAAATACTGCTACTATATAGAGGAAATGCAATCCAGACAACATCATGTTTTGGGGAAAAGTGAGAATTGTGCAAGTACTTACTTGTAAGTAAACAAGAACAAACTTTGCAGCTGCTAATTCAATTCATATTCCTGGAATCAAGCTGTAAACAAATGCTTGTATTTTTGTTTTAGAGGGTGGATGAGGTTCAGTAGCTTTCCATTGGTCTAAAAGAAGGAACATCTGTTGTGGCCATAAAAAACTTGTCGATCAAGTTTACCACATCCCACATTAGCAACATTAGGCATTTAGGTTGAAATCCAGATCAGACTGAACTCAGTGAAAGTTTTGCTGTTAAATTCAGGGTGGCCTGGATTTCAAGCCAAAATCCAAAGCTTTAAAAACAATAGTACAGTGAGTATTAAAAACAAAAGTAGGCTGTTGCTGTGTGTAGGAGCTATACACTGACTTGCCTAAAATAACATTCCAGTCTGGTTTACAAATAGCTTTACATTAGGAAGTCTGTATGAAAACATACAATGCTAGAAAGTGGGTTGTATGTTTAAAAAGAAAGTGTGGTAAGAGCTACTTTGGCCAGATCAAAATATCAGTATCATCACAGAGCAGAAGAATTTTAAAGATCTCAGTAAGAGAAAAGGCTTAAGTGACTGAAGCATATTATCTTTAACCATTAATGGATGAAGGATGCCACTACTTCTACATTTCTTAGCAAGGGAAAAGAAATGTAGGATAAGTGGATTGAGGAAAGCAAAGACTTTTCCCTGTAGACATATTGTTCCCACCACTTAAGAGTTAATCATTGCGTAGTCAAAATTTCATTGTCCAGAGCAGACTGAGTCAGAAAATATGAACGTAATGTTCCTCTCAGATTTGGTTACATCCTGTACAAAACTTGGAATTAAATGTGAAATTCCTCACACAGCGAGTTTATTCCTCAGAACCTGTTTAATCTCCATTTCCCAGTCACCCGTGTATTAGCTATTTGTGGTAGGACTTTGTGGTTAAGACCTCACCATTTGCCCAAATGCTATGAACCTGTACCCAAAAGGGCAAGGTAAAAGCCGTGTGTAGAGCTCTGATACATACACTGAGAAGGCAGCTGTGGCTATTTGAGACACCACTGCCCCCAGCTCTTTGTCTCTGCCAAAAGATGCCTGTCCCAGCTCTGGTGGCAGAATGAGACACAAGTGTCTCTGAGCTGTTTCAGTGCAAAGTCCAAGAGCTTAGCTCAAACTACCCCCACCCCGCATGACATTTTATGCTTTAAACACTGGGCTTTATCCTGAAGCAGCTTAGAATTATCTGTGTTTTCAGTCTGCTGACTGCTGTGTGGGTGGTATCCTCTAGGAGAGAGGCAGTAATATTTTAAACCCACACAGTTATTTTCAAAACAGTCACTTTCATCACCATTAGCCACAGAGGCTGGTATAAGCTTTGCTGGCTTTAGACTGGTTTAATAAAACAGTGCTTTTCTATCTGGTGCACATTTTCATTTGCACATTGAAAACTGCAAGAGTGCAGTGAGGTCTTAGCTGTACTCTGTATTTTAGATTTTTTTTTTTTTGCAACTGGGATGAGATTTTTTAACATCAGTTAGCTCCAAGAAAAGTTCAAAAATTGCCTGACATAAGCATTGCCAATTAGGGCAAGTAGCTGTTTAAAAGACAGGCCTAGATGAATTTGCATTGCTTGCTTTGGTTCAGCTCTCTGAGGAGTTACATAAAACTTATCAGCTATTGTGGGGCTCCTTGAAGTTTGCACAGCAGAATGTAAACAGAGAATTAAATCTCTGGTGTTACTGATATCCAGTACTGTTAAAATGCAGAATTTACTGACTGTTTGCTCTCTCTTTCATACTCAAACTTCTTTTTTATTTTAGCAAGGAAAGTGCCAAATATCAGAGATCTTACCTCAGAGAAAAATTCCTTGAACCCCTCTCACTCCTCCAATAAAAAAATCCTGCCTCATCTATGCCCTTTTATTTTTCACACTGTTAAACTTTCATATGTATTTTAACCTCTAATATGGTCATATATTTCACATTACACTGTAGCCAAATTGTTATATTTGTATCATTTCTATAGTGGAAGCATCATTACGCTCATAAAGCTATCCCAGCTTGAAAAGATTTGTGATGAAAATGGCCTGGTCACATAGATGTCCCATGAAGACACTTGATGCTTAAACAGCCCCATTGCTGACACTATGAGCCTTTACTTGTTATATTTCTTTAATTATTATATTATTTGTTATATTATATATGGTTGTGTCTTAGGTCTCTAGTTCCTTTTTCCCTCTAAAAGGCAGATTTTGCCTATTTGAAGTCAGAAAAATTCAGTGATTGCCTTCATAGCATGACTTACTTGCTGGGCAATAAACACAAACAGCCTGGTGCGGCAGGAAAAAGCGACCATACTATGCAAATAGCTTAAGTCTCTGTTGCTGCCAACTGCTCTCCACAGCCTGATCAACAATCTACTTAACTTTGGGAAGGACGGGAAGGAGCATGCACAACAGCAGTTACTGCTGGCCTTCCTGCTGTACGTTTGCTGGCTGACTCATAGACCACCTGTGTTGGGGACAGCACAGTAAACAAATGCAGAGAAAACAGGGAGGCGTATAACGGCCAAAAACTGCTGGCAATGTGCGCAACTTCAGCCCCATTACCTGTAAAAGAGTTAATCCACCTCTATATTCATGAGCCCAAGTGTTTTCCCTGTTAAATGTTCATAGAGCTAAAGTAAAAAATTGTTACACAAATCATACATTTCATTGTTTCTTTCCTCTGCCAGTTTTAAAAAAGTATTTTTACTATTTATGACAATGCAAATGTAAGTGAAAAATGAAATCTAGACCATGCTAAGCTTTTCAAAGCAATGAAAAAAAATCTGATCTTTCCTGATGTTAAAATGTCCCTTTATCAACATATGTATGCCAGTAGTTATTTACAATAACATCCTATGCCGTTAGAAATAAAGTTTAATTCTGCTATTAATTCCAACAGAACCACAGTCAGGCCCCAGCCTTTACTTTTTTGGAGGAACAAAGTATTTTGCAACCCTTAACAGATGTTTATTTTTAATCCGTTGAATCTTTGAAGTATTACAGCTGTTTGTTCATAGACAATACCTATTTGTGGGTTAGACAGACAGAAGATGACTACTCAACTCAAACAATTCAATATTCAATTTTCTATTTTTAAATTTCAATTTAAATATTACTTTAAAACCTCTAGTTTGTTTCGTGTGAGTATACTATTTTGCAGATAGCAAAATTACAATGTATTTACAATCCACAGCAATCTTAAATGGATTACTTCTGTTAGGCATCACAAATTACTATTAAGTACTTTGTTGTGGATTTAGTGGTACTGATGAGCTATTGAGAGAGCAAACCAGCAGCTTACTGTGTATAATTGCAAATCTCTTTGCCCCCAAAGCTTTTTTGTTATTAATTTTTTAAAATCTGAAGTATGATACATTGCATAATCATAAAAACACTTGTATTAAGTGTTGACATTTTCCATAATGCCTTGGGAAATTACATTAAAAAGAGTCATTAGTTTTGCTCCTATTACTGAACAGATTTGTACCAATCATGCAAATATGAGCACAACAAAGCCTTGTGGGTGTTCATTAATAACAATTATTTGCCAAATATATTTTTTTCAAAATAAGCATTTTCAAAACCATACTTTATCTATTTACAGTTGAAATCTACAAAGTAATAACACTCTGGCAATAGCCATTATAAAACACAATGATTTTTTAGTCTTTATTTAATTTATGCGATATCACAAACTTTAAATAAACACAGAGTATGTTTGCACTCACCACATATACTCCTAGGTTTACTGCTGACAAGAAGAGGCTTTCAGGTATAGTGAGTTTGCAGATTTGTTCAAGTTCATATCGGTGTTCTGGAAAAAATAAGCAGATAAGTGAAAAAGGAAAAAAGACATTTGTCTACAGGGCTATTAAAAAGAATCGTAGTTCTAATTTAGATTACTATGAACTTTTCTGAGCTTGTATATATGAATAACTCATGAGAGTGCAGTTGGATTTTTTCAGGCCAATGTAACACACATGCAGAACTCTGCCAGAGTTTTAGGATTGTCTGAGCTTGTGCAGTCATCACTGTGAAAAGAAACATGTATGTTTTTTTATTTTTAAAATCCAAGGAAATGAGGACATCCAGTATAACCTGTGAACAAGTACTGAAAATGGCAAACAGTTGTGGTCAAATTGTGTTACTGAAGAAGCTAGTCCAATCCATTTTGGTTTCAACTAATGGTTAAAATGATTTTGAGGTGAAGTCATGCATTGCTCAATGACATCTGGCAAACTTAAATAACGTGTTCTAGTTGTTTCTAGTCCAAGAGAACTTGATCTTTAGTTACTCAGGCCTGGCTGTCAGTGCCTAGAGCTAAGCTATTTTGGTTTTAGGCTCGTCATAGAGACCCTGCATTGCAGTTTGTTCAGGTACTTCATAACCGTATTAAATTTTCATAGTTTATTATAAATCTCAGATCTGTTCTGTGCATTTACACTTTATGGAGCTCTTACTTTCCTTCTACTGTCCCAAATCTTTTAATGAAACAGGAGACAGAGGTGGCTTAACATTAGCAGGTGGAAGATGGGTATACCTCAAACAGAACCTAGTTAGTTGCAAGGTAGCTACTAACTGGGCCAGTTCCTGTAATTAAAAAGTTCATCTTCTACATTCTCATGCACAATGTTCATGCACCGACAGGTATTTGTGTGCTCTGCAGTATGTTCTATTATGTTTTGTATCACATGCATGTGACGTCCCCTCTCCTTATCAATGCTGCTTACTGTATCAAATACCAAAGGCACTTGTTAGGAGTTGTGTGTGATGCCAGTGATGCATCCTCTATTCACCCATGTGGAGATGTGCCTTTCCAGAAATCTGCCAGTGGGTAATTTTAATGTCATCAAATCAAGAGCATTATTAAAAAGAAAAAAAATCATCGTTGCAGTGTGTTGGTAATACACACTGAATTCGTACTGAGGTGGGAGAGAGCTGAGGGTGCTGTGCAAGGAAGTTAGAGAGACAACTGTGGATGTGAAACACTCTTTATTTCATATGCTTGCCATTAGAAAACAAGAGACGCAAAAACCAGAGCCTGACAAAACCCCTGGTACACCTATCTGGGACTGATTGCTTCCCTCAGCTTTCAACAAGGCTGCTGGAGGAGCAGAAAGCAGACAAACCACTTTGCTGAAAGCAGGGTGGCCCAGGACTCATCACTAGCAAGAAAACCAGGCCCTTCTGGTTTCCCTCACCTCTAGTATAGTACTCCAAGACTTGCTCTCTGTTGCTAAAAATGTTACCTGACTGCATGAGCTTTTGTGATTAGTAGTCTCACTATATACAACAGCTAGGTAGAGCAAAAGGGTATTAAAACTATATGTTAAATTGCAGGGAATTTCATAGGGAATCTGGAAATTTCTGTGGCTTTTAAGTGTCAACAGATGGCATGGGCTGACCTACTTTGGAATAAATAAATAAAAAAAAGAGAGGCTAAAGTTGCTCTGGCAAGGAGTGCTTGTGCTGGTGCTGGGAAGCTGCAGCAATTGTGGCACGCAGGGGACTGACAATGAGGTGTCTCGAGGCTGTCAGCTGACTTTGCAGCCCAGGCATCATTAGTATGTGTTGGCTGTTCTGTAGCTTACTCAATATGTGCTGGTAATATTAATCTGGGTTCCCTAGGAGCAGGTGCCTCTAACAGAAGACTCTCTAGCATGATTACTTTGCAGATTGACAGAAAATCCAAGGTTTGAGTGACTCGAGAGAGCAAAATTAAATTTCCAACCCTAGCACTGTCTTTTCTGGAGTCAGGCTGGGTATTGATTCTACAGCATCACTTCTCAATTTCAGTAGATACTTTAGAAAAAATGACTTCATTCTCCAAAGAAAAAAAATATAATCTGGTACTTTCAATCAGCACCATAGACATAAAAGTAATTGTCAGATTTTTCCACTCTCCTCTTATAGTTACTGTGAGGTAGAGACCATCTATTACTACTAATTTCAATGGGAAAATCTCTAAATTGTGTCATTCCTATAACATCAAGTGTCCTCACTCTCCTTACCAGCTATTTTGTAAATTCCACCTCGTTTCACTATCGTATCTGGCCTTTTCCAGAACTTCCCTTAAACAAAGAACACATAATTCCTTCCAAAAGTATAAAGGAAAATTAAACTTGGATAAAATTTTATACTGTGAGACACAATGTATGGACAGGTCAGGTACTTTATTGAGCTCTTCGTGTTAACATGGCTGTGAAACTCACAGTGCTAGCATGTATTCACTTGATTTTATGGGCAGATAATGCAAAACTACTACTTGCCACCTGGTGAACAGAACAAGTTATCTTAAGCCAGCTGAGCATCCTGTTTGTAGAACAATATAACAAATTAATTATCCAGCATGGGTCATTTAGTTCTTCTCATCTGTTCAATTTGTTACAATTTAAATCTGTATAAGTGTTCAGTTCATTTACGAGTACAGTGTGTGTGCTTGGCTGCCGTGCGTGACATAAGGGTAAGCTTTCCCACCAATCTGGGACAAATCCTCTCAAGGGACACTAGGCTAAATATCCACTTGTTTTTAGATTACAATTGCAGAATTAAAACACTTTACGCAAGATCCATTGTGATTTTTTTAATCCCTCCTGCTCATTCTTAAACATTTTATACTTTTCAGACCTTTTAACTCAACATGCAGAAAACAGGGACAGATTGATGTCAAAGCTTTCCCAAACTGTTAGCATTATGGAGCTATATTTAAGCTCTCTGACAAGCAGAATGACAGGAAAAGGTTGAAGGCACTCAGTCATCCAACTCTGCCAGGCTCCATTTCAGATTGTCAGAATTGGCCCTGAGTAACCTGGTCTGACCCAGTAGCTGACCATGCTGTGAGCAGGAGGATGGACCAAAGGACTCCTGAGGTCCCTTCCAGCCTGAATTACCTTATGGTCAGGTGTTGAGAACTAGTGTTTGCATTAGGCTTTAATATGGCGAGCCTTATCAAAGTGATTTTTCTGGAATGCCAAAGGATAGATGTCACAAGTGCCTCCAGAACAGAGTTGAGGCTAAACTGTCAAGTCTTGCAAAACCTGTCAAAAGCTTTGCCAATTCCAAAAAACAGGCAACTCGGCAAAAGGCCAGGCTGAATAAGTCTGAAATGTGATCCATGCTTTGACCTTCAATTAGCTCATCCAGATTAGATGAACAGCCGGGCCAGTTTCACAGGGCATTGTTAAAAAGCTTGTGTAAAGCACAGTGAAAGATGACACACACATAAACCAGACACAGTATCCGTCTGGCATCTCATACAGAAAAATTAACTTAAAAGTATATTTATGCATATAAAGTCATATTTTGTTGTAATGAAACCTTGCATGTGTCTGAACACACCACTTTTACATATTGCTGAATGATATCTTCATTATATTGTAACTGTATTTTGAAAGTCTGTTGCATTAGAAGGCAAATATCTGTACACTGAGGAAGAATTTGTCCCAGTAGTAGATTTTATACTTAGTATCATTTTGATTTTGATAAACTGGATAATTATTTTGGGGAAAATAAGCAATATTGGACTCTTCTTCAGTTAAAAGTATTAAGGACATTTTGATAAGCTGTAATTTTTTTTGTTTATTCTCTGTAAAGGATGATTTCAAGTGTGACAATGTATGGCTTTTAACTGAAATGTGTTGGTCAAGATGCTGTCAGTTATACAGTACGGACACAGTTCAAGAATACAATTTTATTAGTTCTAACCTCATATAGAGGAGATGGTATGTTAAAAATAACTTGATTTCAACAAATAGGATACTTTTAATTAAAAAGGGACTTTGAGAGGGCTAATTCTTAAAGATTTTTCCAATTGAATCATGACTTTCTTTATGCCATATAGGCTGCCCATACATTCATGTAGCAGCTAAATTTCTTAAAAGTGAATTTGTCACTTAATAGTCATCTAGTCTATGGAAAATAGACTGATGGAAAATATCACTGAAGCTAAAATCCAGGAGGGCTGAAAAGTATTGCAATTTATTTATATTTATGTATACTATAATTAATCATTATTTTATATACATAATATACTTAATATTACTAAATACTTTAAAAGAAAAAGAGTGTGAAGGACAGATGAAAAAGCATCAGATTTTATACCACTCTCTAAGAGCTTAGAGGAGATTTCTTTGGTGGTAAATGATCTGATACCTGTCTCCTCTACGCTGTTAGTTACATGTTAGTACTGACAGTAACAGGTACCAGCCTAGACAAACTAGTGAAATTCTGAGAAACATAATTATTTATAATTTCCTCAAAACCTGTAAAAATAGTTGCCAGAAATGAACGTGCCCCTTTCTGTTTGCTGACTGTGAAGTTGAGGCTGACATTAGACTCTAACTTTTAGGCATATTCTACACTGTGTATCCCATGATAGGAACACAGGATAGAGAGCAACAACATAACAGCTTTACTCCTAGTTATTGCAATTTCCTCCAAAGTCTGTAAGTTCACAGTAGGAAATATGATGTTCTATATTTTTAAAACCCTAGGGACAAAGTAATTAAGATGTCATAAGTTTGCGTTTTACAAAATACACTATCTGCCAAAAGTGCACCGGATGTTTTCTTTCAGAAATAGAGATCTTCTGCCTAATGCATTTTGTCTTAGTTTTCCAGCTGCTTTTTTGGGCACAACATGAGCTGAAGAAAAATGAAAAACTATTAACTTTTTTTGTTTGTTTTCATCTATTCTTTCTTTTTTTGCTATCTTTTCAGTGTTCTAACGCAACAGTACAGCAATAATTCAACAATATTTTGACGCAATAAATTACTGTCTGATGTTTACTTAAGATAAATGTATTACCCTGAGCCACAAATACAGATCCAGCTGCTGATGTCTGTGCTTTCCATCTGCACAGTCTTTCCCAAAACTGCCTGACGACATCCCATAGATTATTCTGACTCACTGGGATCTCACAAAGCCTCTGCCTAACGCAGGTATTAGCAACAGCAGGTATTAGCAGTGGACATCAACTCAATGAAGCAGCAGAGTAAAGCAGATAGGGAATTTTTAAGGGTGGTTGCGTCTGCATGTGAATTAATGAAAAATAAATACAGGGAAGGATTGCTTTAATCTGTTTACATAACTGAAAATTAACTTGCAATTAGACCCTCAACAGAAATTACTCAGTGATTGTACCCTCCAGCTACCTAATACAAGCATGGGTTCTGGGCAAGGCTGTCATATGGAGTGATGGGCTGCTGCTCCCCAAATGGGTCCTTTCAGGGCCACCTCTGCAAAATGCCAAACCAAGCCACCAGAGGGAACTCAGTCTATTCCCTACATGGCCTTGGCACTGGGCTATCTCTACTACTCACTTACTTGGACCTTTGCTTTAAATTATGTGCATATGTGTACTTAAAGCTGTATGTGTACGCTTGAAACATCTGCCACAGTAACTCCATCTATTAAAGCAAATGTGCCAGTGCTCTTCTGTATCACACATGCACATGATGTGTTTCATCATTTTTAATAGTAGTCATGTAGTTTTTTAACTTTTCCTCTCTTAATTATTTTATTTCCTCATCATTTCTTTGTCTACGTGGTGTCAATGCTCTACGGAAGAGAACCCAAAAGTTACCGAATGTGCTCCTGGTTGCTAGTGGCTGTGTAAAACATGTTCCCTGCATTTCTGGCACGAAAGGGACTTTGAAGTAGAAAATTAAGGAAGGGTGGAGACTTGCTAGAGGTCCTTAAAAGGTGAGGTCAGGGAAGCTGGCTGAAACCAAGGAAGGCAATATGGAGAAAGGTTTCTAAGTGAGCAAAGAGCTCCTTCCTTTGGTCATCAAGTATTGGCTTTCTGCTCCTTCACTTTCTTCAGTATCTTATGTCTTCCCAGAGGGAAAGCACCGTCCTTCCCCGTACTCAGGGCTCAGCCCACGTAACCATCTCAGTAACGTTAAAAGTAAGCAAAGCCCTTCCTAAGAAAACTGTGAGTAAGCTGGCATTGGATCAAGACTGCAAGGCTGGATCAAGATTACTTTTACCCACATCTTCACATTGTGTCCCTACAGAATTTGAAAAGTGGGGCATGTTTGTGTTAAAAATGATATAAAAATGCAGCAGTTGTTTGGAAGAATTCAAGTAATCAGTTATAATAGCAATACAGGTTAACTCTTCAGTGCCACCACAGGGAAAAGGAATAAAACCAGGCTGTGTTGCCTGTACAGAAGTTTCTGTTTAATCTCAGGGATATTTGGGTGTGGAGGTTGCTCTCACACTGCATGTACTTCTGGGGCAGTGAAGGGAAAGCACCTTCTTGTTGAAAGGCTGCCTTCTCTGAATGCTCTGAAATATGCTGCTGTTGCTATCAAATCTGGCATGTTCCATGAGATTACAGAGGATGGTGACTATGTGATCCAGATGGGGGTCACCAGAACTGGGGGTTCTTGCCTGACCCCTCCCTTCACCTCAACACTTCCTGAAGGAAGAAATTTCAATGAATATGTTACTTGTTCATTCTTGTCTACCCAGCTATAGCTCTCCAGAGTGTCAACATTTATCCCAAACAGCATGGTAGTCAGAAAAATAAAAGAAATAAAAATTCATTCTTGAATGATAAAGAATGAAAATGAAAAGTCTTGAAAATAGGAGTTTCATTCTGCACAGGCATAGTTAGTTGATCACTGTTACCTGTGTGGGCAAAGCAATGGCACTTGTGTTGCCATTTTCTCTTTATGGATGTTAACTTACATGCAGCAAGAAATCATAGGGCTGCTGTTGAATTCAATCTCTATTATTATAAATTTGAAATTCTACACTTGGCCAAAATAGGAGAAAACTCTGCAGTTTAACTCCATATTAAAGCCTTTGGGATACTTGTTTTCCTTTATGCAAGGAAAATGTAGTTTCAGCACAAAAGGTCAAAGGCCATTGGAAATAATTTTGAAATTAATCAAATGCATGTAGATGGATGTGTGGTAGAAAAGCAGCAGAATAACACAGCATTACAAGAGAACTTCTTCATTCAGTGAGGGAAAAAGGGCTGTAATCTGGCAGAAATAAGGACTATGGATGGGGACTATGGGGGAAGGCCAAAGAAAGAGGTGGCACAGGTCGGGAGGAGTATAACAAAGGGATGTGGCACTGGAAGCAGCAATTTTAGGGCCCAGGGTATGGAGAGTAAATGAGCTGATACTTTTCTCTCACCTGTGTCCGGCTTTTAGATGTTTCCATCTCCCCTGCCTGATGTATATATTTGGGGGTCTCATAAAAGAGTTTGAACCTTTCCCCTTGGAAGTCAGTTTTAATAGCTGTCCCTCAAGACAGTAGATCACAGATAAGACTCAGTTTGATTTAACATGTATCTACATTTTATGTCCCCAAACTAAGAGAATATTTTACCAACGTATGGCAGAAGATATAGATACATATTAAAGCAAACAGAATCTTATCTGTGATTTAGGTTACAGGAAGGTGGAATGGTAATTAGCTAAACTGACATATGGGTAAGTAAATTTAGGGAACCTTTCCCTGAAAAGGGAAGTCCCTTATCATTAAACTGGTGAAGGAGACTGAGAAATTGAGAAAGGGAAATGATACAAATGCTACAGAGCATCATCCTGCAGATGTGAACAGACCTTGCCAGTTTTGGGATCTGTAGATGCTGAAGAGCATAAACAATGTGGTTGGTGCTTATGGGGTCTGCATAATACTTTTCTCTTTTTGCCCTAAAATATATGACTCAGTGCTTTAGGGAAGGCACTTACTAACTCTGCCATGGTAGCTGAGGGGAAGCAGGCCTTGCAGGTACTGAACCAATCTGGTACCTGGTAATGAATTAAAAATTGAATATAAATCATAAGACCCTCTCAAAGGTGTGGTGTGAACTCTTACCTTAAATCACCTAGGAAACAACCAGGTTGGAAGCATAGAGCTAATCACTGAGCTATCACTGGACAGACAGAAAGGCACCATCCTACAAGTGGGAGGCTGAGAAAAGGAGCTTTGGTCACATGCAGCAAGCAGGATGTACTTGTGACAGGCTATCAGACAGCAGACCTGGCCTGGCAAATCAGATAAAAAGCCTCTGTTCACGAGTCTTAGAGCTACAGACTGCATTTTTATCTTCCTGGCATGTCCTCCTGCCAGCAACCAGCCCAAGTTGGACCTCTCAAGACTACCTGATCTCTGAGGAAACAATCCTTGAACTCTAATTGTTTGGGTTTTATGAGTTGGCTTTGGCAGATTAATTCTGTGGTATTTGTGTAGATCAGCTCATCAGGGTTGCTTCTAGTTGTCTAGGATGTCAAGTAGGTATGTTGACAGGAGAAATCTCAAGAGAGCTATTGCATCTTGTAAAAATTTAGCTGTCCTTTAGAAAAAAAAAACGTTCTCTCTGGGAGGAAGCGTACCCTGAACACAGCAGATAAATGTGGCATACTCAAATTGATTTTTCAAGTGAAAAAATTACATGTATGAACATCTGTGGGGAAGTGAGGGGAAACTAAGAATGATGACGTGTTTAGGGGGAAACTGAAGAAAATAGAAACTCACAGCTGTAAAGCGTGAGTAAAGAAAAAAAGTAGTGGGGAAGGTGATGGGAAGGCTCGAGGTCTTAAGAAGGGCTGGCTGGTGGTAGAGAGAGACTGGGTCACTTAGGAACTTCACCTTCTGCCCGCCTGTAGGAAGATCCTCTCTCTTGGGAAAGACTAGGCCTCTTTCTGTCTTCCAGGACCTAATGAGAGCCCAAAGATAACACAAATGTAAACTCAAGAAACTATGAGGATACCGTGGCCCTCCTAGCCAGCTGCTGACTGCAGCATGTTTGCACAGCAGTGGAAAGAAATAGCCACCAAGAAGAAACCTTTGACTTATCATCAGCGTTCCCACTGCTGCCTATGGGGAGAGGACAGAGAGTATGAGCTGAAAAATGACTGTGGTATGTATAGATTATATATTTTATCTAAGGGTCAAAAGCAGGGGTGGAGAAAAGTGTAAGTCATCTTCACATGCAAATTACAAAAGCTATCAGGTAGTAGAACTGTACACAACACAAAACCTAAACACAGCCTGGTTTATCTCACCAGCCCTGTCAATGACTACACATGCCAAACATTTCAAAGCAAACATTACTGTCATTGCATTTTACATACTACACAGTGGGATGAGAAAGACCTTGCGCAGCAGCTGCCAGTACTAGCAAAGCAAGAACTTGTCTGGAGCTCCAGAAACGGTGATTCTCTTCTTGGGTTAGTGAACATCCTGCTGAGTGGTCTCAAGCAAGTTAGCTCAGTTCTGTATTCCTGTTTTTCCAGCTGTAAAACATGAAGGCTGCTATTACACATGTACATACTTTACCTGACCACTTCTAAAAACCTGATACTTAATAGGAGCAGCAAGCACTTATACAGCATTTTGTGGTACCTGAAGCTGTGCCGGCCATTGAGAATGCTGTGCCAAGCTGCAATTTCTAGCAACGAATAGTAGGTACTGATCAGACAAAGTCAGTTATGAGACTTGCCAGCTTATATTATCTTTCCCCGGATGGTCCCAGTCAAGAATTGGTAGCAAATGGTGTTCATCTCATCATTAAAATTCCCCAAATTTGCAGTAACATCTGATACTTGTGCTGGTTCAGCCATCATCATTTTATGCTGCCATCGGTTGCCTGATCACACAGGCCAACACTGAACTCAACATCCCCTCAGAAGTCTTCTTTCAGACAGTCTTGCCACAGGTTCCTGTGGGTTTAGCCCCTCTGCTGCCCACTGTGGTGCCAGCATCGCCTGCTGGACACAACAGACAGAGATGGCTCCCTCAGTGGCCCTTCACATGAAAGGACACCACTGAGAGAGCTCAGCAAGATACAACCAGCCCCAGTAGAAGCCACACCCAACAGGAAGCTCCTCCAATTAATTGGCTCCTGGTTAAAATAGCCCTGGCCTCACCCACCACCCCAAGCATGGCCACCTAGGTGAGGGCAGAGCCACAGAGACACAGGTGGGCCAGGTTCTGCCTTTGGAACATGAAGTCAATAGGAAAACCAAAACATTCTGCTAGGTTGTGACTCATTCACAGGTCAACTCCAGCTCAGGGCCCACAGCTCAGGTCCCAGCACTTCAATACTTTGGGAGGTAATTTTTCCTTGCAGTATCTTTCCTCCCCACATAATTCAGCTGCAACATCTATGCTGCTTCTCTCTTATTTCTTAGTTGTCTTTGTTTTTCAGGTTTTTTTCTACCTGTTTAATCCATTATTTTTTCCTTATTACTCCTAGTACAGGGCACAAAAATGTATCAGCACTTTCTTCAGTGCTTGCATACAAATGATGTCTAAAATCTGGACAAGGTCTGTCTATCAATTTACTACTCCATTAATTCCTACAATGACCTAACAATATTCTAAATATGACAACGTGCAATTTCTGAATATTCTGATGCTAGGAATGCAACTTACAAATCCTTCATACTACATATATATATATACACACACTATATACATATGTGTATATACATATATGTGTATATATATATACAAGCAAATTACAGATCTCAAGCTATATATTATTTAAGAGCACACATACCTTCTTCTTTCTTGTGCAGCTATGTCACCAGGCAGTAAAGAACATGAGATTTACTGATGACAGAAAACAGAGAAAGGCCTCACTTTCTATACTAAGGCCTTTTTTGAATGTAGCTCTAGGTCTTGTTTCAGGGAATAAAAACCAAAGTAAATTGTATTTTGATGGCCTTTGCCATCACCACTTAAAAGGTCATTTGCAAATTAAGGTTCGTAGACCTACCTGATGAAAGCACACTGCTTCATTAAAGGAGTAAATGACATCTTTTATAGAAATAGCACCTCCTCAAAACTTTACGCTTCATGACCTTAAGAAGAGCAAAATGGCAATGATGATTACACCACTTCTTGGAATACATACAGCCATATGCTGAACCACAACTGAAGATTTAGTGAAGTCCTATAATTACAAAGAAAGTCCTTGATGCCTGAATACTTCCTCTTATAAAGGTATAAATTACAGCAATCACGCCAGTTTGGTCACCAGTGGCCATCTACAGTGTAAGTACACATAACCAGCGTAATTCTCAAACTGAGGACAGGGGTTTTTGAACCACTTGGACTAAGTGACTGGATCTGCCACATGCAAACCTGAGTATGTGTAACTTCTAGTAATGTGATGTGTAACTTTAGTAATGTTACTAGACTAATATTAAAAAAAAATACCAACGCACTGCTTCCAACAGTCAGGGCTTTGTGAGATCTAAAGGTCTTTTTTCTGGGAGTTGAATAAATGGGATTTTATCACCTCATGGGAAAAAAGTTAAAGAGGAATGCTGACTTCAACGCAGGGGAAGAAGTATCTCTGCTAGGACGTGTTCACTGTGCAAATTAATTCCTGAGGGTTTTTTTCCAAATTCAGCTGAATTCTTGACATTCCTGTCTTAGTTCTGGTGCTGTTCTCCTACACGCTCAATGCAAAGCAAAAAGTTCACAGCCTCTACATTGCTGATAACATTCTACTGCTCAGCTTCAGTAGTTAGGCCCTTTATTATCCTATATTATCAGTATTGAATAATATAGTCTTCCTTAACTGATGGATGTTCTCTTCATTAATCTTTTCTTTTCAGTGAGCAACTAAACATTTCCCGCTATCAAAAATATTTAACACTCTGATTCCTGTTCAACAAGGTAGTATCATATGTGTATATACAATGTTAACATTTTATAACCTTTCTCTCTCTTCCTTGCTTACCTCCTAGCCTCTTTAGGGTAAGGTCGTTCATAACATAAAAACTTTTTAAAAATTACAACAGAAAATAATTCCCCTTAAATAGTTCAGCCAGTTAGGCATGTATTATGAAAAAACAGTTAAAGAATGCATTGTGAAACAAAGAGTACAAGGGGTTGTAAAAGTAAATACAGAATGTGTTTAACTGCATGATGGAAGTGTCAAGACTTCCTATGCAGAAATAAAGGTAAACTTATTTCCAAAATTACAATGAAAACCGATCTATAATCTCTGGCCTTCATACAATCTATAGGCTTCATATTTTATCTCAAAACTGGGTAAAGCAGAAAAAATTCTTGAACTGTGGCAGCTATGAAATGCTTTATAATGCAAAAGCTTAAAAAGATAATCCTCTGAAAATAATTATGAGAACGGCTTAAAATGACACTACTTGGATAAAATATTAATCAGCCAAAATAAAAGCCGATTTATGGAAGAAGTTACAGCCTCATATACACACTACTGAAGAATTTAGCAGCATCTCTGAAGAGATAATGGTGTAACAGAGTTCCAGTGCACACGGCATTTCTAGCTCCTGTTGCATGAGGAGACAGAAGCATTTTAGGTTTCGCAGAGCACCGCACCAGCCGTTATTAACGACGCTGTCTAATGGGCTGAAACTCAGCCACGCGTGAACACCCCACAACAGATACTTCTGCGCTCCCTGCAAGCTCATTTTTCAGGACCATCACCACATGACATTTAACTGCTTAAAAGCAGGCTGGTAGTTAACTCGCACAGCTGATTTTCCTGCAGTTCTGCACAGCATTGCCTTAAAGATTTTAAACATAAGATGTTGTATCTAACCAGGACGCAGTGCATTCAGCTGCCTTACTCTGACCGAACTCAGAAGATTTAATCAGCACGCTATTTAATTCCTGTACAGCAGACACATGACAAGCTGATGGTAACAGATGTTTGTTCATTTTCTTCCTTAAAGGCTGTTCACTTCAAAAGACTTCATACTACATTGCAAAGAAGTCCCCCAAACATGGCACTGATGTTTCCCTTTGGTTTACTGGCTCTGAACTCAATGGTATATTCATGTACCACGATACTGCAAATTTGGGGAACTGGGATGAGAAACCTGTCAAAGTGAAGGAAACCTTGAAAGTGAAAATCCCTGTAAGAAAATACTGTAAAAAGAGAAATGAAAGAAATGTGGCAAAGTGACAAATTCAGTGCAGAACGTGGTCCTAAGAGATGACAATGTCCTGATTTTTCAGGCGATCTTAAGCATATATTGCATACACAAGCCTAGTTTTATAACCCAGGCTATTGGCCAGGAAGGCGTGAAATCCAAAGATCTCAAGAAGATAGAAACATGAAGCGCCCTAAAACTTCTGCCAGATCACAACAGGACCAGAGATACTGATGTAAGAAGTAAGCTAAATAAGCTTTTTTTTTTTTTTTTTTTTGCACTGTTTGGAAAGACCAGATCAAACACTGGTATCTTAAGCCTTTAGGGTCCAACAAACTATGGAAAGTTTTAAATTTTCCAGACTTCAGCAGTTTCATCCAACAGCTTTAAAAGAATTGGCTGAGGAGCCGAGAACTATCAGTCCTTACATTTAATGAATTTTGTCATCCTCAGGGATGTGTCAGCAAATCAGGGTAGAAACAAAGAGATGTGTTATGTTGCTAAATTTTACATATCAGAGTTAGCATTCAAAGTACGTAATTTGATGTCAGGTCCACGGGGGCAGGGAAGAAAAGAAGCTGATGGAAACGGAGATAATAATCAGGGGGAAAAAGGGTATCTCCTTTTAAGTCATGCCAGCCTACATGGCTGATGGAAACTAGCTTGGGTCAAGCCAGTTATCAAGATTTAAGATGATCACAAGTTCAGCTGACAAAATTAACTGTGGCCTAAAGCTGTGGGGAATTGCTTAAGGCATTTTCCTTTGCGCTGGATGACATTCAGGCAAAAGAAAAGAAAAACCCAAAACACAAAAAAGCACAGCAGCAGATCAATGTAGCATATACCAAATAGAGTAAACTGGGACTTAAGGCCTACTTGAGTTGTCCTTAGTGAGATTCTACTAGAATTCTTCTTTGCCCTAATGCTTAAAAAAAAAAAAGAGGATTTTTGTTCATTTTCAGAAGACAAGCTAAGACACACTAAATTATGGAGTATTCAGATTAGGGAGCAAACTGGAAATGGAAGCCATACGTCTACCTCAAGTATGTACCATCATGAATCAAATAATACAGGCCTATTTTGCAAGAGTGAACCTGGAAGTCTTTGGGGTGGATCAAAAATTTTGTGTGAACTCTTTAGTTCAGAACATGTATCATTAAATAACCTAACAGCGTTATAATGAAGAATTTTTCAATTATGTAATTAATTTCTGTAACAAAGCACAGACTGATCTCATTGCAGGGCTCTGTTAATGAATACGGCCAATTCACACACGTGCAGCAACGTAGCGCTATGTGCTGGAAGCAGAAGTGCACGTGGCATGAACGCAGCTAACGGTGCTCACTCCCCACCTCTGAGAACACTGTCCACGCTAAGGAACCACCTCAGCTGGGACCCTGCTGTTGGTGGTTTTTTCCTATGTATCCTTCTGGAACACTGGTACCCGGAAAATTTTTCAGCGGATCCAAAAACTTAAAATTGCTTTTTTAATCTTATGTAAATTTCACATACTTCCTGCTTTTATTAATCTTGTTTAAATACTTGATTAATAAAGTAACTGCAGATCTACGTTATCTCCTGTCAGGCTAGTCTACAGTAAATTCCTTAAGAATTTCAGCTCAGAGGAATACAATTTCCAGCATCGCTCTCAGCAAGAGACAAATCTGCTCAAAAATACAAAGTTTAACTTGCCCCATTCATCCCTGTCATTGCTACTTTTCACTATCACCTATTTCAGTAAACACTTACTATGAAAACAGTTCAGGAGAATTGCAGCATGAACTTGTTGAATTTTCCTGAAATCTCAATTTGCAAAAAACAAAAGAGTAAGGAACCTAAAATGACATATCACAAATAAAATTTTTTTAAAAACACAAGGAATTCTTAATGAGCTATTGAATCTCCTAATTTTGGTAAAGACTGAGAACTGCAAAATATTCCCACTGATGCACTAGAGTGCAATGAAGTAATTTCACAAACTTGAATTAACAGATACACACACAGGCAAAAGAAAAACAAAGACACGTTTAAGGGGAGGCCAAATTATTTTATTTAATTTTTGAGTGACCAATTGGATTTTTTGGCAGAAAGCTCTGTTCTTTTTTTTTTTTCTTTTTTTTTTTCTTTAAAGAAATCAGCAGTGCTCAAATTGATGGGTTGGAATTTTACTCAAATTCCAGTTAATTTTAAAAACAAACAGATGAACAGAAATTCCAGATACTGTTTCCAGAGCAGAGAGCAAAACTTCACATTTTATGAAAATTCCATGTTTATATTGGATTGGGACACAGAATGTAAAACTGTTGTCAGTAGTGCATGAATAGAACATTCACATTTGATGTGGAACCTTAAAATCAGAAAGCTGTACTCTCCTTCCAAAATTTTCATTACCTTGTGCAAATCAAGTCAAGTCTTCATGTGTCAAGCACACACTTAAAACTGTCCATATTTTATATACAAGACATCTACCATTCAGGCAGTGCAAAATACATCCTTTCATAACAAAACTAAAATGTACCTCTCAAAGTATGAACAAGAATATACACATAATACATGATGTACACTATTTACACAACCATAAAAAATATAATACAAGGATTTTTTTATGTAAGACTTGACAGTCTTTTGCAATTTTTGTTGCAACAAGGCATGTGTAAGTTTCCTGGATGGAGTTTTCTTTGCCAATTGCTCAAGAGATCTTGGAAACTACGCTTGAACTTTTAGGAGAGTTTTCAAATGGACTGCCATCAACTCCCTGTTTTGGTCAGACGGTTCAGCTGTGCCACCCACCCAGTGGCTGGGGGGCTTTGGAAGGACACTAGGAGATGGTGGGTCACTGAATTTTGCCCCAGCGTAATTTTCTTTTTGGCTCGTTTCAGTTAGGGCGATAGGTTTCTTGGACTTGGCATTTCTGAAGTTCTCTGTGTTTTTAAGTGGCTTTTTCTCCTGCTTCTGCATTATTTCTGGCGATACGGAATCTTGCCAAAAGTTCTCTATCTTTTTTGCCGAGGTGATCTTTGTTAGTGGCATGTTACATTTACTCTTCTGTCTGTTAATCTTTGGTTGTTCACACAGATGTAAACTGTGAACAGGCTGGCTGTAGGGGACGGCAGCCTTCTCGGTCTTTCCCATCTTGTTCTTTAAGAACTGCAGAGACAAACAATTCGCGTCAACGCACGACCTCTCTTCCTCGAGAGGTGCCTCCGGCAGCGCACCGCCACCGGGGCATCTGCCAGCCGGAGTCGACGGCCCGGCCCCGGAGCCGGGCTCCCGAAGCACAGCACCGGCGACGCGGGCTGAGGAGCCGGGGGCCGCCTCCACCCCTTCCTCGCCCGCGGGGTGT
>VZZY01023742.1:459458-478989 GCA_013400335.1 Eurystomus gularis | reverse complement strand
GGCCGCCGAGGCTGCTGCTCTCGCTGCCCGGGCGCCCCTCCGCCGGGCCCGCATGCGGCGCCTTCCGCTCTCCACCCACACGCATCCTTCCTCTCCCTCTGTGCTGCTGTACGTGACCCGCCCAGAGCTGTGGCCGGTTCGCTGGTGTTAGTCTGGGGGAAGTGAAGTTTGTGCACCCAGGGAAGGAGAAGGTCCCGGTTGAAATCGCGGGGTAAATGGCAGACGGTGCTTTTTAGCTTCAGCTCCATTAAAGAATTTGGTTTTCACATGCCTTATGCTTTCTATTTATTGAGGGCTAGGAAGAACTATCCGGTCTTAGTTAAAAGCGGCTGCGAATACTTTTTTTTTAACCAGACTTGAAAATGTCGTGAATACGTGCTTGATGCTCACAGGCATACATGCTTATTTGTAGTTGACTTAGTGCCCAATGAGTAATTCTTCTGCCCTTACAGCAAATAAACACGCAGAACACTGCTGTCTCTTACAGCACACTGTTGTAAGAGAAGAAAAGACGAAATTTGATATACATAGCAAAGACTCTTGCTTTCTGAGAAGAGTATAAAGTCCATGGAAGAGAATTGAGATTCAGATAACAGCAGATCTATACGCAACGTTCTAAATAAAAGCCTTTGGATAAAATATGCTTTGCCTCTATTAATCTCTCTGGTTTTCACAGTGTAGGAGTTTAAGTGGCATCACTGAAACGATCCTGTGATTTTGCTGGGGTTTTTGTTTGTTTTTAATTGGGAAAATACCAATTTAATTAGATAAGGAACATGAATAGGTGGTGACATTACATGGGTGTACGACTGATGCAAAAGGGGTACTTTGGGAGAATTTATTTGTATCACTTGAAACTTCTGTATATGCAGTATTGATTTTGCTGTATCAGCATTTCCTCTGAGGCTGAGAGTAGCTGATTCTCTGCTAGCTGTGCTTCCTATGCAACTAGCCTCTTGGATGATGCTTAGGTCACAAATGTCCTTAAAATGAGATTTCAACAGAGGAATGATCACTGTGATCTTACATATGTGCAATGGTGCTTTTGGTGACCAGCAGCTCCTAAAAACGTTGAAGCAAAGGTTGCCAGAAATACTACACAAGTCTTGTGGCTTTGGGTTGAAGAGCAGATAGGTTTATGATGGGTGCAGCTGCTGCCCCACCATGATCTCATTAAAAACACCATGTGTGGCCTTCCAGCCCTAGCAATGGGAGAAGGCTGGAAACGGGCTGTGCCAGGGTCATGCTCCTTGTGGTCACCGCACTTGTGGTATTGTCTTTTGGGAGGTAGCTGGGGCTTCAGAAAGGGACCAGAAGTCTTATAGCAGAGAGAAAAAGGAGGAATTACCTGTCTCTGCCTGTGGGCCTAGAAGACATTAAAGATTTTGTAACACCACAGCGGTAGCTATACTGGTAATAGTTTTGGCGTGCTATTCTTGGGAATGTTTGAACTTGCAGATGTGGTGGTTTTGCTAAGCATGTTTTGTACATGTCAAGAGTGAAAACTGAAGTTTGATACCGCTTAACTTGTGCGTCTTGTTGAAATGTACAGGAAAGACCCCCGAGTTTATTTGTATCGCCAGATATGTACAGCTGTGCTTTACTCCTGCAGGCTAAGGTGGAGCTGTGAAAGCAGACATGTTCCAGTGTGCTATTGGTTTTTGCTAGCATTTCATTTGTGGTCACCTCTCTTCAATGCTAATTCCCTGCTGAAATTGTCAAGTCTGTAGAATAAAATAATTACATTTATGGTTTTAATTGTTAGTGATTAGTTGTCGTTGAAGTGTTTCACTTCTTAATTATTGCTTTTCTTATTTGGTAAAATAATTTCAAAGCTAATTTAAATGCTGCTCCTGCATCTGCACAGAGACCCATTAATGTGATGGCAGAGCTGGTTTCAGTCTGGGTCCTTGGGCAGTAATTTCTGACAGTGATGCCATTCACATGATGAAGAAGGGATGACTAGTGAGTTACAAGCATGAAGAAAGTGGTAATTACACTGTTTGGGTTTGTTTTTTAATATGTCTGAAAGCTTCAGCTTGTGTGAAGGGCAGACTTCACTGAGCTTCTTGAAGTGGCTCCTGTTCCCAGGTGTCTGTCTTGTACATTTGCCATCCCTGGGGCAGGCATGGCCAAAACAATGTGAGCCTGTTCTATGCCACCAGTTGATATGTTATCACATAGCTGCTACGGTTTCCAGCCCCCCTGTCCATACCAGCCTCCTCTGCTGCAGGAATGGTGACACTTGCCAGCGTCTGTGTCAGTGCAACTGTGCTGCCAGCTCTACCCTTGAAGTCCCGTGGGAACTGCTTGTGAGCTATGTGCAGCATAGGAGCCACTGGTGAACCTGGTCCTTCAGCCAGAGACTTCTGTACTGCCTTTTTGATCCCAGTCCAGGCTTTCTTGTGCGTCTTCTGTGTTAGTTCTGGAACTTTCCGACTTTTGGATGTCGAGCATGAAAGCACATAGGTTCTTTAGCCTTTTTTGCTTAAGTGAGCAGAGTAAAACCATGCTTGGGTTTTCCAGGACCTTCAAATGGGTTTGCATATAGTTTCTTGTTTAGTCACTCAGCTTTACAATTGGTCTTGTTTTCCTTTCCTCATCAGCTGCCAAGTGAACTTTCATTGTAACAAAACAGGCAAGGTCAAAACTAACAAAATAAAATGACGTGCAGAGCACTAAGCAAAGCCAGATACAGAATTAGCAGTGTGCCAAGAATGACTTCCCTGCTCTGATAACCGCCAGTGACTCTGTTAGAAATCAGGTTACGCTGGTAGGAATTAGGTTATTTTAATTTTTCTTTTTCTGCAGGACAAGTGTCAGATCTGACTATGGAAAACCTTTTTCTAATGAAGGTGTGGTTGATTCTGCTTCGTTCAGGGCTTTTTCTTCCTTCCCTCCTTTGTGAGGTTTTATATTCCCTGACTCTGAACTGATTCCATATCCATGCTATTTAAAGGAGCTTTACCAGTTAAAACGTTATTACAGCTGAAAAAAGCCAACCAGTCCCCCACAGCAGGGATGAGCGTCACCTAGTGTTTCACCTTTAAGGCTTTTTTTTTTTTTTTTCCAGTGTTACTTAATTGCATCAGGTATTGAATAAGGAAATATATCAACTTCTTGTGTGTCTTGCTGCCAGCCAGACACTAAAATACGTCCTTGTGCTGGAATGTGCAAATTTATGGTGGTACTCACTCCCATGAGTAAGGTCTTGGCTGCCTTACCGGTATGAGGAACAGCATGTGAGTAGAATCCAAGAGCATACCTCTTAGCATTAAAGATGCAACTATTTTGAAATGGTTTCAAATAGCATGGCTATATTACCAGTAGACAAATCCCTGAGTTGTAAAGCTTCAAAATTATCGACAGCTTCGCAGAGGAGCTAGGACACAATCAGCTCTTGAGGCAAACTGTGTTAGCTGAAACTGAAAAGTCTTCAGGATAGAGGCCTTTTGCAATAGGTGTCATCCAACATAAGACAGGTTCTTGCTGTCAGATGTCATGCTGCCTCATCCTGATAATGCTGGTGTGTACACCTGAAAGAAAAACGTTTAAAAGATCACCAGGCTGTGTTTATGCTGCTGTCACAACCTGCTTTTATTGCTAGGAAATTGCTCTGAGAAAAGGATATTTCTATAAAAATCATAAAGGGCCCAGTTAGTACATTTTTGTGACTGTTGTCTTCAATTCTGTCCCTACTTTGGCTCCATCCAGGAAACATGCCCTGGATCCTCTGCCATGTGTGTAAGAGCACACATGGAAGAGAGAGAGATGAATGACGTTGCTCCTTTAGGAAGCTTAATGCAGTTATTGCATCAGATGCAGGAACTGAAACTCGGCTGGGTTTCGCATTTGCTGCCCCGGCTTGGTGCCTGGGGAAAGCTTTTGTCATCGTTACTCTGCTGTTCAAAGCTCCGGAAGCAAAGATGTGAGGAGTTGATTTGGGCCCGGAGCTCCCACCTTAGAAGTCAAGATCCTTCTGCCGTCTGTTTGGACAATAGTAGCGTTATGCCTTTATCATGTAAGAGGAAGAATGATACAGAATCATAATTTCAAACCTTCCTGAAGTTCTGGTTTCCTCCTAGTATTTATACACGTTAGAAGCAATGTAAAAAACAAACCAAAATAAAAAAAATAACCCTCCCCCTGCAAAGACTGCTAATTGATCCTTTTCCCAAATCTGCAGAGGATATGAATAGGTTGGCAGTTCCATAAGTGATAATATTTATTGGCTGTCAAGGATAAGATGCTTGAGATGACTCACTCCATAGTGTTGAATCCTGATGATACTTAAGAGAACCTGAGTTTTAAGAAAGTAAAATACTACATTTTAGTTATAATATTGATAGGGTTGGAGATGGGGCAGTCTACACAGCACTTTCAAAACTGGCATCTGTTGTGTGCTAGCCAGGTTGAACTGCCGTGTACCTTGGTCAGCATGCAGCAACATTGAGTAACTGGGAGAGCAGAAAAGCTGAGTTAAAACTGCTGATTATTTTCCTAGATACAGCTAGGAAGTGCTGTTGCTGTAATTGGTTCCAGAATTTGAGTTACTGTGAAGTATCTTTACTGAAAGTTGATTTATTTCAGAGAAGGGTAATAATTTATGTCAATATTTTTATTTTCATGAATGCTAGTTAGGGGAGAATCCTAGGATTTTGCCTAACGCTGTATTTCTTGTCTCAGTGTGACCAACCGTGGTTTTTCCTTGTTTTCTTTATGGACAGTGCCGGAAAAATTCCCAGCATTGAACTTGCTTGTCAGACAGAGCCATGCTCAGTGAGTTGTGAGGAAGTGCTTTGTTAAGGACAGCTTCCTTGTCTGGAACTACATGTAAATGAAGTGGGGAAAAAAAAATCCACAAAGTTGCCAGACAATCATTTCTAATTTTACAACAACATCATAATCCTGGGTATGTAGCTTGTCACTGGGATTGTTTGACTATACTCGATAGCAGAAAATGCAAAAAATTCCAAGTTTAAATTATAACATTTTAATAAATGAGCTTTCTTTCATATGGCCTAATATCAGCAATGGTGTTTACCTGACATTTTAACTCGCATGAGACTTTTCTTGTCTGAACTTGAACTGTGGCCATTCAAGGCCTAAAAATAAACTCCTTCAAAGTCGAAGTATCACTTGACTTTGTTCCTCTTTCTGTTTTCACTGCCTACGTGATTTGTTTACTTGGTGGATTTTTTTTTTTTCCAGGCTGGGACTTTCCAGTGACATGTCCTCAGCTGGAAGGAGAGGGGAAATTCTCGCTGCTGAGGAGCATTGGGATTTTCCATTTCCCAAAACTCATCCCGCCTGCCATTTATAGTTCATTATACGAATCTAGTTTGGTTTTGTTTCTCTCTTTAAAGAAGGAGATGTGCAACTACAGGCCTTTAATCTTTCCTGCTCTGAGGTCATCCACTTCCTTTTGTCTGCTGAGAGCAATTAGAAAGTTATGACAGTCCCCATCTTGCCCCCCCCCAGTCACCATTTTCCACAGCCACCAGTTGTACTGCATTTCCCCCCTGGCAAAACCTTGTTCTGGACCACATCAGTTCTCAGCATTATAATTTCAACCCACTTATCTTCTGTCTTCAGTTGCATGCCTAACTACATCAGTGTTATCCTACTACCAAGGCACCAACCTTCTTATCTAGCTCAGTTATGTCTTCTTTCAGCCGCCCTTGTTTTCCATTCGTGTTCTGTCTCACATTCAAAATGCTTATCTGCAAGGCCTGGCTGCCTGCCTGACCTGTTCTCTTTTGATGTCACCCATTCCTTTATTCTTTTAAAATCTCAGTAAATTACCTTAAGCTTGCTTTCCCTGTGCCTTCCTTGCCATTGTGTTCTGCAAAGCTCCTTGTATCCAGAATAGCTACTCTTGTTTTTAAAGTAACCCTCAGGAGTAGGCAACTCAGAAACCACATAGATGGTCAATTTCTACTTACTGTACTAAGCAGAAGATATTACAGAAAAATTAACCATCTGTAACAGAAGAGAGCTAGGTCTTATTACTTGGTTCTGATCTACTTTAATAATATGCCAACAAAAGTAAATAAAACTGAACAAAGTACTTGTTGTAACTGTGTGCTGTGATGTATCTGGTAAGAGATTCTGCTGCTTACATAGGCTCTTGAGAATGGGGTTCCAGAATACCAAATACCATGTGACCAGAGAGGTGATGCAATATTTATAGAACACATGCATGTCCCCAAAGCAAACTATGTTGTTTTTCCCTTTAATCATACAGAGATTGAGCAAATAGTGGAGTAAGACTACTGCTATATGGAATTCTGGTCTCCCTGCCTTCCTTTTGGCATGTACACACACAGGACTCTCACTGACTTTACTGTCTATGTGGAAGTTACAAAGACTTAACAGGATGTGTTTTATTTATTTATTGCAACGAACCTTGGAAAGGAAATGTGGTAAAGAAGGATGGGCTTGCATATTAGAGTACAGGATATACCAAACCAGATCCTCCCATTTATTCACCAAGATTTATGTGTACATACTTCAGTATGGCAAATAGAGTCATAGAATCATTCAGGTTGGAAAAGACCTCTAGGATCATCTAGTCCAACCTTCTTCAGACATCTCCCTAACCCCTAGACCATGTCTCGAAGCGCCACATCTACCTGTTTTTTTAACACCTCCAGGGATGATGACTCCACCACCTCCCCGGGCAGCATCTTCCAATGGCTAATCACTCAGTGAAGAACTTCCTTATATCCAATCTAAACCTCCCCTGGTGCAACTTGAGGCCATTTCCTCTTGTCCTTTCATTAGTTACTCGGGAGAAGAGACCAGCACCAGCCTCACTACAACCTCCTTCTAGGTAGTTGTAGAGAGCAATGAGGTCTCCCCTCAGCTTCCTCTTCTCCAGGCTAAACAAGCCCAGTTCCCTCAGGCACTCCTCATNAGAAGAAGTGGTGCCGAAGAAACTGCACCGAAAGCTGCACTGCCAGAAAAGACGTGCTGCCAGGAAAAGCCACTCCAAGCTGCAAGAGAAGGAGAGAGAGAAAAGCTACAAGCTGCTGACGTCACTGGAAACAGTCCAGGTCTGCCGGTCGGACATTGTCGCCGTTCCACGGAGACCATCACCAAACGCCGAAAGGACACATGCACGCACACACACGCACCATCCACACATACAGGTCGTATCTTGACACAATTAAGTCCTTATTTACCCTTATCTCTCGGTGGGTGAGAGAGGGAGTGAATGGGTGGGCGTGGTGTTCTTTAATATTGCAATATTTCCATAGAGTAAATAAGGTTTTATTTGAATATATTTAGTAATAAACTTACTAAATACTCTTTCGGTCTCCGTGTCTGCTTGCGAGCCTGGTGGGGAGATGTCCCAATTTACCCTCAACCCTTCTCCCTTTGGGAGGTGGTCGGACCGCTGCGCGCCCGACCGCGACACCTTCTTGTACTGTGGCGCCCAAAACTGGACACAGTGCTCAAGGTGCGGTCTCACAAGCGAAATAAATTCCTTTTCAACAAGATTAGTCTTCCCTTACTTTCAGTGATGCACAGTCGACAAATGCAAGTCATAACCAAGGGACTGATCTACATAAGTGTTAAAATGTCATTTTAAAACAGAAAATAATACTGACCTGTACTGAGTTGAATAGCTGTAAAAAGCCATGCTTAAAAATCTGTTAAAATTGAAGTTTTAATAATGGTCAACTAGGCAGTATGTACAATCTTTTTATTAAAATATCTATCGGCAACAATTGCAAGGACTTCAGTCCAACCAAACGCCAGGGTCTGTTTCTTACCCTTTAGCTGAACCCGAAGTAAGTGAGGTAACTGATTCGGACATTCAGTAATGTTGGAATCATGGAACATGTTTCCCGTATGTGTTAATATAAACCAGAAAAATTGTGTAACGTGTTGATGACTACTGCAGTTTACGTAGCACTGTAGAAATTTTTGGTTGCAGCATTCATTCAGCAGCACTTAGGGTTGTGAAATCACATGTACATGGTCTTTGTCCCTGCCATTTCTGAGCTGTGCTTTGGGACAGGGATGAATACTTTGTCTCAGAAATAGTCCAGTTTCACTAACAGCCAAAACAAAGACTGAGACAAAACTACATTTGTTTCTCTACAAATCTGTAAGCGAGACTTTGGTTGAAGTATCTTGCTGATAGCTATTCCCATAATACTTTGGAAACAAAAGTTTCCTGGGTTAAACGCAGGCAACCAACGTCTCAGTACATAAGGTACCTTCAGCAGCATGACTTGTCACTGCTGCCTGCTAGATAGCGTATCTTTGACATTATGTGTTCTGTAAAAAGGCAGCTGGATGATGCAAACATAGGCAGTCATAGCAAGTTTTCTCTGCTACACTGGTTTATCCATTAGGATTTTTCTTCTCTGATCCCTTTTCAGTTCTTATTAGCTCCCTTGGGGAATGCCACAACTGAGCCTTATTCCATTCCCAGCTTTCCTTCTGGTTAGTGGATTGTTTGTCTAGGCTGCACTGCTCTTTTGAACTACCTCTAGGAAAGTAAATCAACACCATGTGCATACATCGTGTTGACACACAGCCAGTGTGCTAGTAGGCTGAAATACTTGTATTTTGGAAACCTATTGAATAGCAGGCATGGTTGAAAGTGAACTCTCACTGCAGAAGCACATTTTTGTGAATCAGTCACTGCAGAAGTGGCATGCCCCTAAGGCAGAAAAGGAGGAGAGATCCCACAGGGAGATCTGCAAGCCTGGGTCCAGGTTGCTTCTCTAGAAGTAAGAAGAAAGACTAACTAGGTCAGGTGGTAGGTTGCCTGTAACCCATAGATCTGCCAGAGTGGATCTGTGGGGCTGGCAAGTACTCACTGCAGCCGCTACCTCCTTAAGTGACAGAAATTACTTTATCTCTGAGGTGATTAATACTGTTGAAACTGGATACACATTTATTTATCATGCTTTTGGATACCATGTTTCACGTATGTCTCTAAACCTTGACAACATACAAGAAAATAACATTATACAGATGATTAATGTCATTGTAATGTCCTTTGTAGCCCACACCCCATAAAAAAGAGAATGCAGTTGTCAGTTTTTGTACGTGTGGTTTTGCCACTCGAAGGTAAAAAAGCTCTTTTATGGTGGTGGTGTCAGTAACAGATGGAAAGAAACACAGCTAGATCAGGAGCAACAGTGGACCATAGTTTGCTGACTGTGGTTGTCCAAGAGCTATCCTGAGTTGAAGTTTGTCTTGATCTTTTCCACATTGGAAATTTTAAAAGATACAGCAATAAAATTCCTACATGTTTTTTCTGTTAAAGTATGAGTGAAGTGTTTGTTCCAAGATCTGGATTAATAATGTCAGTCGTGTACTTTTATTAGTTCAGCTTCATGTGTTAAGCTGACCCAAATTTCCTTCAGATCCTTGGTAGATCACAAATCTAAGAGAAACAAGAGGCCATGTTTCGCTATTTGGTTGCAATGCCAGGCATGAGTGAAGGCAGCCTGAGCAGCTCCTCTCCTGCCCCAGCTCTGCTCAGTTGTTCCTGACCATCCACTGCATTTCCCTCTGAGTTTATCCATACTGCTTATGCAGCCACAAAACGAACCAGAGTGAGGAACTCTACCCAGCTGAGCCCAGCAAAGAGGGAGGGGGAGGCTTGTTCGCTTTTTTTTGCCTGCCTTGTTTCACTGCACAAACAGTTGCTCCGCACAAGGAAGGAATCGATGTGGAGAAGAAAGGGTGTGTGAGCCTGATGCACACAGCTGAGATAAGGAAAGTGCTCAGGGAGGGCTTGCAGCTGCTACCACTCAAATCATGGTGACCTACAGCCTACAAAAGTGCATCACTTGTGCAAGCAGTTGGGTTGCTCCCAGGAAAGAGGCCCTTAGCTAGAAGCAGGGATATGCTGGAAACAGTCACTAAACAATGCCTTAGATTTTAATTTTATGCTGTTAGATATGGACTAGAATTAGAAAACCTCTTTTCTGTGTGGCTGAAACTTCAGCTACCAAGTAGGTGAAGAAGATTACCTAGCAACAGCTTTACCCGTTTTGAAGCTGGTACAAACTGCAGTGTAGAGAAGAATAGAAAATAATGAAGTGGGATGTGTTTCAGGACAAAATGCCTTATTTTTTCATTCTATCTGTTCCCTCTGTGGTAACCAAGCTTTGCATCTAATATAAAAGCAAGCAGAACAGGCTTCCTGTTTTAAACCAGCATACCCTTGTATATAACCAGCGTTGTGTCCATACTGTTTATGCTCATTTGAGACTCTTTACCTCTGTGTCATCGATCAATAATTTACACTTAATAAATCACTTTAGTTCTGTTCATGACTCTCTGCTGTTGTGTACCAATGTTTGCTGGCACATTTTTCTAATTCTCCATTTAGAGAACATGAAAAGGTAAGGCCTATGTCACAGTTCGCTGAGACTGATAAAAATCTTTCACTGAAGTTTAGAAAGCTTAGAATGTGTCAGGTAGTGGCTCTCTGACAAAACATCCAATTACAGTGAAAACTACAATACTAAACTAATTCTAGCAGATCTCACTCCCTGTAGGTGGCAGGATATGTGGAGATTTTTAGCCCCAAAGGGATTTTTGAAAAGCAGTTTCTGTAGAGCAGAGGTAGATAGAGGAATTCACAAAGTGACTTTTCTGAAGAAGTATTAACATTTTCCAGTAACAGCCTGTGCCCTTTCAGTGCATAAAGATTGTTGGCCAAACCCCAAAACTTCCAACTATTCAGAGATCTAGGAAATAAATTTCAAGTAAGTACAGTCATCTTTGTACCTCCTTCCCCTTCTCAAGGACCTTAGTCTCTCTGAGTAACTCCCTAAAACTCCATCTGGGCAAGGACAGCTTCATACCCATACTGAGCTGTATTTGGTTTGTGTGGCAAGGTTTTGGTAGTGGAGGGGCTACCCTCCCTTAGCGTGAGAAGCTGCTAAAGGCTTCCCCTGTGTCCGATGGAGCCAATGCCAGCAACAGAAGGAAGTGGCATGGACTTCAACTGTAGCTGTGTGAACAGCAGTGGACCACAGGCACTATGTTCTCTGAGGCGAAGTCCATTCCATAATGTGCATCATAAGTTGTCACTGTGCTATGAAACCTAAAGTGGTGAGAACATGAAAAAGAGTATTTCTAGGGAATGACTAACATATTTCAAATAAAAAAAAAATATTGTCCTTTCTCTAAGGAATGCTAGGAAGACAAGAATTTACAACCCATACAATGTCATTGTCTAAAATTATATTTGCCAACTTATTCTTAAGGTTCTCTAGATCTGCAGATGTATATGCTAAGATGTTCCTCTTGGTCTCTACTTCCTTTTGAATGAGGCTTTTTCAGGAAAGAGTAGCATGTGTTCTTGTAAAGCTTGTTCCACAATGCATACTGACAGCAAAACTAACCTCACAACGGCAACATTTGAGCATCTGATTTTATATACATATACATGCATACATATATTTTACCATAACCTAATTTGCATAGAATATAAATATATATTCAGATTTGATTTTTAAAAAGCCTGTGTGGCTTCCAGGCTGATCACTTTGCTTTACTCCGTATTCCTTTCCTTTGCCTTTGGCCAGTTTCTTGGGGTGTTTTCAGGACTGCAAACACCTCAGGAGAGAGACAGCGGTGTTCACTTACATCTGTACATTATGTTAAGCGTATTTTGTATAATAAATCCATATAAATAAAAACAGGCCTGTATGTATTTTCTCAGGTATTATATTATAGCTCATACATGTATTATTCTTCACAGGCTTTACATTAGTGTATATTCATCGTATACATATCCACAGGCACAAACTTATGATGCAGAAGGTCTGAGAGAGTGCCTATGGGTAATGATCTTTTCTTTGTGTGACCCATCACATGAGAAAAAGATTTCTGCCAGTATAGCAGCCCAGAACTTGATCATCAAGT
Source organism: Eurystomus gularis (assembly GCA_013400335.1). Lineage (NCBI taxonomy): Eukaryota > Metazoa > Chordata > Aves > Coraciiformes > Coraciidae > Eurystomus > Eurystomus gularis. The sequence goes on along the minus strand of VZZY01023742.1, from coordinate 467,079 downwards.
ACGCAGGTTTGTAGGCTGAAATACTGACCCTCTCTTGGCTGTTCCAGGCTGTAGAGGAGTGATAACCCTCTGGCAGCTACTGACTGCCCTAGTCAGTGTAGCAACAGAATGTTTTACTTCATGGAATCCAGTTACTCCGCCCAGCCCAGCTCCAAGGACTATGAGTCATCCTTTCCACTCACATAAATTAGATTAGTTTATCTTATCTTACGTCATACTTTTCCCTATTGCTACTCATCTTCCATCGTGAAATTTTCGTTGGTTGATTACTTTATCCATACTCAGAGCACACTATTACCATATGATTTCACTTTTGTAGCAGACTGTATATTCTTAAATGTTACATCTGGTTATTTTTTACAGTGTAGATTAACATCAAAAATCATCCTTCACAGCTGATGCCAGTGTGTCTGGGTCAAACTGTAAGAGCTCGAGGGAGACTGGTGTTAGCCTTCCAGGAACGACAGGCATCTTGCTTACAAGCTTGTTGTCCAGCTGCTTATCTCTGTTACCTCAAGCACAGATATCACTTCAGCTGCGGAGGAATGACAGCAAAGCAGCTTGGTTTGCAGGCCTGCAAGTTAGTGCTTGAAGTCTCAGCTGTTGTCCCTCTTCAAGAACAGAAACCCTCTGGACAGGGAGACACCTTCTTCCCTCTGTGCACACATCTTCCCAATTCGTCCCCAGATAGATCTGCCAAATAAATTATCTAATAAGTAAATCACCTGCCATGTCTGCACGTCAGAGCTAAGACTGTTGATGCCCCCTGTAGTGGTGTGAGATTTACACGTCATTGTTACAGCACACGCGCGTTCAGTGGTGTAGACTGGTAGCTTATGGTGAGTACCCCAAGCATGACACCCAGTTCAGGGACCTATATTTAACGCAGCTCCATCCCAAGCTCACCCCATACAGAGATTTACTCTACAGGTGGAACTAATGCTTGTAGTACCTTAGAGGCTTGAGCTGAAAATGTCAATCAAACCCTGAAGGAAAATTTAAGATTTAAATAAAGACTTGAAAGCAAGCTGCTTATACTGCATCCACTAGTCTGTTAGTTTTATTACTTTTATAGAAAGGAGGGTGTAGTCTGTATTCTACTAAATGTCTGGATTGTCTTCTGTTGGAAATTTTATTAAGAGCTGTATCATAATCTCGCACTAGGGAATGACTCCGGGAGTTTATTTCGCTGTTTCATGCTGTTTCCTGTTTACTTTGGGCAGGAAAAGTAACTTACATCATTTGAGGTCTGTGAGGTCTTGGTGCCACCTAATGTCTTGAAGACTAAAGACTGCTAATTTTGTTGCTGAATTCCTCTCAAAGCTCTCCCTATATAGGAAGAACACTGTAAATGACATTTTATTTTCTCAAATGTATTGCAGCGCTCAAAACTTTGTTTCAGCATCTCTTTTTGGTATTGTATATACATAAGGACTAAATTAACTTTCTTTTAAAATCTTATTATTTTCAAATAATAAAAAAAAATTGTCTTAGAAGGTAGGTTAAGTATTTTGTTGACACCAAACAAATAGGCATGAATTAAAAAATGTTAAGCTCCTAGCATTTTCTTTTGATTTTTTTTAAGAGTTAGTGCATACTGAGCATTTTTAATTGTAGAGGCCTACATATGTATTAGAGAACTTCACCATAAGCAACCATAATATTAACTTTCATTTAAATCTAAAAGTATGTTTTCATTGTACTGTTTTTCAGGGTGGGTGTGTTGATCTATCGTTTCTCATAGACAAAAGTTCTGGACTCTCACAGTGGGTTGGGTTTTTTTTTAGCTTCTGATACTATTAGAATCTAAGTAGTATGGGCATAAAATACGACTACAGTAACAAATAAAATATTTATTCAGATTTAGACAGTACTCCCCACAAAAGCTTCATGCATACTGAAAGTACATCAGTCAGAAAGAAACATTGTAGTTTTGTCATCAGTTTGCCATGAACATTAAAACCAATAAGCAAGGAATGAATTAACTGAATCAGTACGTTAAAAATAAATATATTTTTCTATATTCCATATACAGTAACTTATAAGTTTATTGCATCAAAATTTCTTTCCAGGTGAACACCTCTACCATGAAGTGGAAAAATAATACTGTATGAATCATGTTTGCGCACAGTTAACTTCTTTCACAATTACTTTCACTTAAATAAACCCTGTTGCAGTCTCAGTGTAGCAAATAATGTTTGATTTTTTTTTTCTCAAGAAAACGTAGTTACTAGACTGAGAAATGTCAGTTTCATAGAACATTCTGAGGCATGTTTTTATTACATTCATTAATACTTCATGAATGTAAAATGAATGTGGAAAATAATGTTATACTGAAACAGAACAGAACTACGGTTATTGACCTGAATCCATATAGAAGGCGGCAATACCATGTGTTCTTCTTTTGGGTATAATACCTAATTTATCCACCTTTTTAAACTTATCTGGCTACTTACAATATTAATATATGGCATTAAAAGTGTAAGATTACAATTTGGGTAAATGTTCAGTTTGTAATTAGGAAAAAGAGTTAAAGTATGCATGGGGTGTTTGGTGTGTGTGTGTTTTACGGTTTTAAGTCAAGGGACAACACAAATGCAGTTCTCTGCTACCTGAAACAACGTGGCTGAGCTGAAACGAAAGGAGCCAACACACCCATGGCACAGAGGATGAACCACATCCTGGGAAAATGACTTCTTGATCGTAGTGTCTGCTCTGCCAGGAAAAGGATTTAAATTGGCCAGCAGGAACCTGAGTAAGGATCCAGGCATCTGAACGCCGCTAGGTAAAAGAGAATCGATAAATAGAAAAGTGGGAATGTTATATAGACTATTAAAACACTCGCAGGTGCTTTCTTAAAGGAATCCTTGAAACAATCACTACGGCCCCCTACGTGTTCCTTGTTCCAACACGGCTATGTCGGCTTTTGAAAGTCACAGGAAGACTTGAAGAGCTCGGTGCCCTCTGCTGGCACATCAGGAAAAAGCCGTATTAACTATTAATGTCACAAAGTCAAGCAGGATTGTATGTTCGTTCACAAAGACTGATGATACTCGCAAGCATCATCCTATGCGTGCAGAAATTGTTTCAAAGTGTCTAACATGGCAAAGTCCAGTGTAAACTATATATGCGCAACACCTGACATCAGCTATAAATGACCAAGTTCTCCAGACTGAAGGACACCTCACCAAGGCAGCACTAGAGCAAGTAAAGGGTAAAGTGTCACTTGAAATCTGTGTTTTTTTCTGTGGGAGGCAATGCAGCAACTCATTCTCAAACACAATCACAGAATGGTAGAGGTTGGAAGGGACCTCTAGAGATCATCTAGCCCAACCCCCCTGCCAAACAGGATCCCCTAGGGCAGGTTACACAGGGACGCATTCAGGCGGGTTTTCAAAGTCTCCAGAGAAGGAGACTCCACTGCCTCTCTGGGCAGTCTGTTCCAGTGCTCCGTCACAGTTAAGAAGTTTCTCCTTATGTCGAGGTGTTCCAGTTTGTGCTCACTGCCCCTCGTCCTGTCACTGGGCACCACTGAAAAGAGAATGGCTCCATCTTCTTGACACCCACCCTTCAGATATTTGTAAACATTATAACAGATATTTGTAAACATTATAACAGATATTTGTAAGCACGTGAATACTCTGGTACTCTGCTGGAGAATAGTTGGGTGACTGAATTTTACCCATGTAAAATTCCCTAGATGAAAACCACCATTCCCATGTCATGATCAACTGATCAGCAGAACACCACACATCTTGCTCCACAGCAGCTGTGACACTGTTTTGTTGGGGAAAAAAAAAAAAAAAAAAGAGGAACAACTTGTTTCCTCCTTTCTCATTCAATAACTGACTTCAAACTGTCAGCATTTTTGGTACGTGATGTGAAGCAAGATGGTATGTGGCAAACAGACCTCAGTGTCACAACTCAGGAACAGCCCCCCAGTGTGACGAAGGTGTTCTGCTCAACGGCTACGCACATTACGCTGGTTTGCCAGAGGGACTTCCTCAACTCTGCTCAGCCAGCCCCAGAACTACCAAAAGGCTAAACTATGGATGATGCCTGGCTAAACTCATTTTAGCTGTACGCTCCATTTTACCTCCCTACCTATTTAAATATTTAAAGTATTTTATTTGCCTTGTGTATTGCTAAAGAAAAACAGATGTATGAATCCTCCCAGTTTAACTACACATCTTTACATGGTATTTTTGCTCTGTAGCTATTAGCATATCAAAATCTTACAGCTAGATGAAGAGAACAGAGATTACTACGCATTCATGATATATTTCACCTCTGCAAATGGTTTCGTTCCTGATTTTGCTATACTGTTGACGTTACTGAACGTTGCTCCTAACTTAGTGAAATCAGAAACTGAGTATCTTGCAGTTGCTTTTTGCTTCCTGCTCCTTGCACTCCAAGTTTCACTTTCTTTTCTGGCTGGTCTTTGGCACCACCTGGTGTCTGACTGCGGCTTGTTCTGCAAAGGAAAAATCAGCACCTTACTTCAAACATCGAGTAACGTTTTAATGGAAGCATATTTAAATTACCAAAAAGAATATAAATAGTCTTTTGTTGTCGCAAGACTTAATTTTAGCTAGAATGAGATTAATATCTGATGATTATAAAAGCCTTAGAGGACAAAATTCAGAAACTTCTAATGCAGTATGAGAACCTAATGACTCAAATGTGCAAACTACTGACTACTGCACTTACTATAAGAGGATATTCTAGGGAAGAAACTATGTCTAATAAAATCTAGAGTGATAAAATGCAGCAGGAAACGTAGTCACCGTATAGTGAAGTTTGTCACAAATTCCAGACAGATCATTTCCATTGTTTTGATGCGTTCACAGAACCTAACGGCTTCCTGTTGTATCTGTACATACAACAGGGCTAGTCCTGCAAGCTGTTGGACCTACTGACTTGCAAAGGCAGCACACCTGGCTTACAGAAAAAATGAAAGTCCTGACAGAACAGTACTGAAATGTAAATAACTGGAAAATATGCTATGAAAATAAGAATCTATTGCTGTTATTTCCTGATACTTCACTGAAGCCACCTGTGCTCCTGTTGGCTGGGATAGTTAATTTTCTTCACAGTAGCTCACAGGGTGCTGCATTTTAGATTTGTGACCAAAATACTGCTGCTAACACAGGGATGTTTTAGCTAATGCTGAACGGTTCTTGAACTGCATCAAAACCATTTCTGGTCCCCACACTTCCCTGCCAGCAAGTAGGCTGGGAGTGCACAAGTATTTGAGAGGGGACACAGCTGGGACAGCTGACCCTAACTGACCAAAGGGATGTTCCAGACCATATGACATCATGCTCAGCAATAAAAACTGGCAGGAGGAAGAGGGGAACATCTGGAGTTATGGCAGTTTTCTTCCTAAGTAACCATTGTGAGTGTGAAGCCCTGCTTTCCCGGAAATGGCTAAACACCTGCCTGCCAACGGGGAGCACTAGACGAATTCCTTCTCTTTATCTCAATCCACAAGTTCTCTCATGTTTACCCTTCTGATTCTCTCCCCCATCCTGCTTCAGGGCAGATCAAGCAAGGGGCTGTGTGGGGCTTAGCTGCCTACCGGAGTTCACAGAATCACAGAATCGCTATGGTCGGAAAGGACCTTTAAGATCATCAAGTCCAACCATTATCTATCTCTACCAGGCCCACTTCTACAGCATATCCTTGAGCAAAACCATCCCACCACTACCATAAATATTCCTTTTGTGTAGGCAAATGTTGCCAGGCTGCAATTTAAGTGAGTCCATATAAGCAGACCACTTTGAGCCCATGGAGAATTTTCACTGAGATTTTGTACAGAAACAGTTTTTGTTACATGAACCTATCTGCAAGCCTCATCTTTCTGGCCACACCTTTTTACAGGGGAAAGAGGAGTCCCAGTACAGAAGCGCCTCTGCTACAGTAGCAAACCTATTACACGCAGACTAGAGTAGCTGCACTATGAGCTGCAGCAAAGATCCATCTATTTCCACCTCCAGTACCATCTATACGGGAACATCCAGGGAAAACTTAAAGCAGGGCAAGAATGCCTGTCCAAATCTCCAGCTATTTTCAGCTCAGGATGTTTGCCAAGCCTGACCTAGTCTGCTATTTTAGTAGCCTACAATTTTTCTCTTTCAAGGACCTGCCCTGTCTCCCCTGAAGCCCATGTAAACTCTTCACATCCTTTGCCAGGGAGTCCTGCAGCTCCACTTCCTGTCACACAAGTGATCCTTCCAACTACTCCTAGCTGAGCTCCTGCTGGTTTGTTATTACTGGCTCTATGTGCCTCACTCGGAGGAGCCCGTGGCAGTTTGTGACTACCTCTCTTCCCAGGCTACCTCCTCTCCAGGCTAGGGAGCCCTACGTTAGGCAGTAAGGGGTTCAAGTGAAAAACCTTCCTCACTTTTCCCTCAGAATCTTTTTGCAACCCCACATGCCTTTTTCAGAGATGAAGAAAACAGCCCAGCCAACACCTCAGGCCTGTGCAGCTGCACAGGCTGCAGTCTGTGAATCACAGAATGGTAGGGGTTGGAAAGGACCTCTAGAGATCATCTAGTCCAACCCCTAAAGCAGGTTGCACAGGAATGCATCCAGGTGGGTTTTGAATATCTCCAGAGAAGACGACTCTATCGCCTCTCTGGGCGGCCTGTTCCAGTGCTCTGCCCCCCTCACAGGTAAGAAGTTTCTCTTTAGGTTGAGGTGGAACTTCCTGTGTTCCAGTTTGTGCCTGTTGCCCCTCGTGCTATCACTAGGCAGCACTGAAAAGAGAATGGCCCCATTCTCTTGATCCCCACCATTAAGATATTTATAAACATTTATAAGATCCCCTCTCAGCTAAACAGNCTTCCTGTGTTCCAGTTTGTGCCTGTTGCCCCTCGTGCTATCACTAGGCAGCACTGAAAAGAGAATGGCCCCATTCTCTTGATCCCCACCATTAAGATATTTATAAACATTTATAAGATCCCCTCTCAGCCAAACAGCCCTAGGTTTCTCAGCCTTTCCTCATAAGAGAGATGCTCCAGTCTCCTCATCATCTCTGTAGCCCTCTACTGGACTCTCTCTAGTAGTTTCTTGTCTCTCTTGAACTGAGGAACCCAGAACTGGACACGCTACTCCAGATACAGCCCCAACAGGGCAGAGCAGATGGGTGGAAAAACCTCCCTTGACCTGCTAGTCACACTCTTCTTAATGCACCCCAGGACACCACTGGCCTTCTTGGCCACAAGGGCACATTGCTGGCTCCTGGTGAACTTGATGTCCACCAGGACTCTCAGGTCCTTCTCCGTAGAGCTGCTGTCTGGCTGGTCAGCCCCTCCCCTGTACCGGTGCATGGGGCTACTCCTCCCCAGGTGCAGATCCCTACACTTGCCCTTGTTGAACTTCATTAGGTTCCCGTCTGCCCAGCTCCCCAGCCTGTCCAGGCCACCCAGGGCAGCTCCCCGTTTCGCCGTCCTCGCCGTTCCCGCTCCCCCCCAACGAGTGACGGGTCCCTCGCCCTGAGGCTCGCCGCGGAGCCCTTTCCCCGCTGCCGCTGCCCCTCCCGAAAGCCCCGGCCCCGCGCCGCAGCGGCCTCGCTCGCCGCTCCCCGGAACCGCCGCTGGGCCGCAGGTCCGGCCAG
>VZZY01023742.1:363404-459326 GCA_013400335.1 Eurystomus gularis | reverse complement strand
CCTCCCTCGGGCCGCCGCAGCCCCTCGCCCTCCAGCTCGGCCCGGGGCTCTTTGTCCCGGCGCCGCAGCTGTGCTGGGGCGCCGGGCGGCCGTACGCCCGTGAGCTCCCCGGACCGGTGTTTGTCCCGGAGCTGGCTTCCCGTAGGGCGGTTGTTCTCCCTGAAGCCCAGCCCGCAGCAGGGCTTTGCCTTCAGCGCGGGGACTCGTCCTCCCCTGGGCTAGTGCAGCCCCTGACTCGCCCCGGCTCCCTTGCAGAGGTACTCGCAGGATATTCCCCCTCTTGCCCATGGGAGCCTTAATGCTGGGTTCTTGCTTCGCACTGCTTAAGTTTAGGGCTAAAAGTTTTCCTGTCCGTCACGTCTGATGAGAGAGACGGCAGCCAACGTGCAGAAGCTGCTCTACTGGAGCATACCTCAGCCCTGACCAGTGCCCTGTGCAGCCTCTTCCCTCTTTGTTTTGTTTTGCTTTACTTTTTCCTGAAAGCTCTGATGTTTATCAGTGTTGATCTGTTACTGGGCCGACTGACGGTGACCTGTCAGGCACTGGTGTGTTCTTAAGCTGTTTTGCTGGAGAATGAGTTTAAGTGTTGCACTCCAAAGTTTGATGTCTATTTCAGATTCTGTCAGCGATTGCTGTCATCTGGGACGTTCTTACCCATAACACGCTGTCTGTCTCCATTATTGCTAGGGATCTAGTCTTGCTGGGATCTAGTGGCAGTGAATTAGCTATCATGTAAACACACATTTCCAACCCCCAGGTTTTCTTTTTTTTCCACAACGTTTTCTAGTTTTCACTGCTTTCATCTTCCTACCTGTGATAGTTAAAAGGTATTTTTAAAAAAATAGAGCACTTGCTACTCAGTCTGCTATTTTAGGTGGCACTGTGCCATGATTTGCTTAATAGTTACAACTTCTGCATTTTCTATCCTACGTTTCCACATCATCATCTTATTTTTTTGACAACAGTTGATTGTAGAACTGAAGACACTGATGACTATTTACAAGTTGATTTAGAAGCTGGTGAGACATCTCAGTAGGCTTAATCTTCCAACCAGTGTGCATTATTTGACATTTGAGTGTTTAATTTCAGTTGTTCATTTTGTGGGCTACTGTTTTCCCTCAAGTTCCTTATATTTCTCTGAACTTGTCTCAGTTACACAGTGGTATTGCCCATCTCCATTATCTCTTTTTCCTGATCGCTGACAAATGCATTGCTTTGAATCTAATAAGAGATTTGATAGCCTAAGTCATTAGCCTTTGACCATGACAAAAATAGACTAATGACTGTTTATTCTTTGTTTTTCTTTTCAGCAACTTCTTGATCTCTAGAAGTTGTTACTTTTGTTTGTTTGTCTGTCTTTAAAGCCGTGGCTTCTCAAAAATAGCAACACAGAGTAAGCAAGAATGCAGGTCATCAGCATGTCATCTGCTGTGCCATCACTGCTTGTGTGTTTGTTTATTCAGTAACTGCAAGGTAATTCTTTTCCATTCAGTGCGATCATGCACAAGAAGTTACTGCACAAAAAAAAAATAAAGGGGAAAGTGCTTGCTTCATTTCTTTGGCTTCTCTATCGTAATGTATTCTTTTATCACCTAATTTTTACTTTTTTAGTGTGTATAACTTACCAAAAATATTAGTACACCATCAGTATTCTCTCCTTTTTTTTTCTTTTACATTGAAAGACATCTAACAGTTTTACTGAGAGATAATTTTTAGAGTTTCTTGATCTTGGTACTATATTTTTTTATATTTCATTTTATTCAATCTTCCCTTTCTTAACCTTGATCACTTTACACAGTCCGGCCTTCCTAATCAGTGCTTAATCTAAACAGACCACGGTCATACATAATTAGGGGCTACTTTCATGTATTGAGTTGGTAGCTTCATGTCACAGAAAATCAGACTAAGTTAAGGGTAGCTTTTTCACTGGTGTGCTCTAGAATTCAAATTTTAAGATAAGAAATGTACCAATATTAGAGAATGTATGTGGGAAATGTGACGTCTTATGTTGTTCACTTTATCTCAGATTTATCCATTGGATGTCTATGCTCTGACGTACTGGGCTCTTATTTTTAGAATTTTTACCTATTTTTCAACCTAAAGCAATACCATCTGTTATACAGGTAACTAGTTTGGCAAATGATTTTTAATATTCACTTCCCAAAACTACTTGTTAAATTTGAACTTAATTGTGGAATGTTAATTGTCATGTGTCAAGGTTCCAGTGACATTTTGAAGTTGATTTGAAAATTCAATTGAGGAGTTACAATTACTATCATAATTTAGTGTAGATACACTAATGACTTGGGATGCTTTGATATCCATGTTAAATATCACCTTGCTGCCAGATCACCTAGTTCAACATAAAGAATGGATTATCTAATCTTTTGATGCTTATGCAGGGAGTCTTGAGTTGCGGTCGGTTTTTACTACATCTCTTCTTTAGCATAAGATGTAGGGCAAAGCTGTAGCAGTGATTGTAGCTGCTGCCTCATCTATACTTGTCTGTATTACTCAGAAAGGCTAGAAAACTTTCTTAGAATTAAAACTTGGATTTTCTGTAGCTTAATGACGCTCTCCTGAAAGGGGCTTATATGCATACAGGGAAGGATTTGCAAATCTTCTGTACAAAGATCAAATAGCAAATTTGCCAGGTAGGGAAATTTGTTTTTTTTTCTTCTAAGAGGAATGCAATATGAGATGATATTCAAGATCTTTAATATGGTAGTCACAATTTAGAATAGAACAAGAATGTATAAACTAGGAAGATAGTGCTTACTGCACAGGAATAATGTGAAATTACATTGCAGAGAAATATAATTTATTAAAATAAACAAACCCCAAAGGAAAAAAAATCAACTCAAAAGCCAGAGCCATTTTGTAATCTGATTACAAAATTTTGCAAAATTGGAACCGAATTACTTGAATTCACTGCTCTCTTCTAGCCTTGGCAGGCAGCGTGTTTGCTACCATGTAAGCTTTGTTTCTTAGCAGTACTGCCAAACTGGAATTTGTAGAAGTTGGACACCTAGATACTTCCAAAGATCTGTCTTTCGAAGTGATAGTCAATGGGCTCTGTTAAAATACTCTTCACTTCCGTGGCTGAGTAAAGGTGTTCAGATGCTGCAGGGGATGCTGACTAGACTACTTTGTCTGCCCTTGCCTGATGATGAACAGTAATGAACAGAATGAAATCAGAATGCAAATCAGACACTAAATCAAGGTCCACTGCTGAGAAGAGAATGAACATACTCGTCCTCTGTTTCTAGAAGGTGGAGAACCGGAGAGTCCTCAGTGCAGTTGTGAAGTTTCTAATCAGATGCTACAGGAAACAATCTTAACCTCCAGACACTGTTTTCTAGCTCAATTCTCTTTTCCCAGCATCTCATAGAAGAGGGTAGTTTTCTTATGCATCCATTATCTCTTTTGTCAGTGCAGCTTCTTTTTTTAATTGAATGCTTTGGCTAAAAGAAGGTTAAGTTTCTTTCTTCATTTTCTGTAGTGGGTGAATGGGTGTATTAGGATGGGAGTGGCAAGTGGCAAAGTTAAAAAGTTTTGAGCGTGCTTGGTGTTTGGCAGAACTTATGGTGATGTTAGGTTTTTGCATTAAGATGCTCCAAAATTAGGATCTGCATAATCGGTCTGTACAGAGGAAGATGAGAAGTTAATGTGGAAGGGTTAATAGTGAGCAAGAGAGGCTGAGTGGTAGTGTTGAAGGTGATAGGGGATGCAAAGAAGCGAGCGAATTAAAGGAGATAGATTGAGAAATGAGAAAATGGGGGGGAGTGGGGGGTTACCAAGCCAACAGCCACGACCAGGGAGGAGGATACATGACTGGTGGAATGAAGAGGTAAAGGCAAGTAAAGTGAAGTTAGGAGTTTTTCTAACAGCCAAGTAAGTTGAAGTGGCTATAAATTTGTTACTGTTTTATGTGTAGATTGACTATATGCCTGAATAACTTTCCTTTTAGCTTTGAAGTTTGGAAGGGTCTCAGAGAAGTGTAACAACAGTGAGGGTGTTCCTCATGTTGCTGGTTAACGTGAACTAATATGATGCGTAAAGCTTCTCAGTTTCCATAACTATCTGTGTTCTGTGGTTAATAATGTCTCTTTCCTAGAAGTAAAATGTTTATTTGAGACTGTATAAGATGCTTTGATAGAATTTAAGGCTACAGAGAGAACTCTGTGAACTTTAATTTGTTGTATAGAGAAACCTCTCAGCAGCATTCATTTAGTAAGAATGGTATGCATTTTTCTCTTTTTACAGAGTAGTGAGCTTCTCTCTCAAAACTTAGTTTCTAGCTGAATACAATGGGCGGTTTAGTGTTTTTTCAGCCCATGTGGTTTTGTTTTGCTGAAAACAAGAGGATTTTGTTTCTTTTATTGCAAGGAAATGTTCCATCTTCATGAGAAAGCAGTATTTTCATGACTAATTTAGAACAGTTTTCTAGGATTAGTGCTGGGTGTGCTGATTCACTTGAGGATCCAAGACTGAACATTTAAATACTGCTTAAAGACGATAGTGTATGGCGGCTGTTGCTTTACAGTGTGCAGCTGAACGTCGGATGGTTTAAGAGGTAGCATAGAAAAGCGTATGTTTTTCCTTAGTTCGAAATACCATGTGGGCATTTGTGTTTCTAAATAGGGAAAGATTTTTAAAAGTTACTGAAGTTAAAAAAAAAAAGTACTCATATGTAGAATGAACATACCTATTTCCTAGAGGGGGGAAAAAAGATTAACTGCTATTAGAAGCATTTTAGGAATATAATTTGACAGCATCAGGATCTAGCAGCAATTTTTTTCCTGGAAGATTTATGCCTGGTGCTCCAATTTGGAGTTGTTCCTGGATTAAAGAAAACATTTCCGCTGGTCTTCTGTGCCATAGAATGACACGGTTGCATTTCTTTTGGTTTTAGAAGGGTTGTCTTTTTAACAGCATGGAAACACTTCTATTAAAAAGAAGAAAAGAAAAAAAAGAGGAGAAGTTCTGGGGCAATATTTTTGTGTGTGTGTTTTCTTGGGGGAGGGTTTATTTTATCAGTTTTGGGATAGAATTAAAGTATTTTCATAGCTATTTAGAAATGCTGAGGGTCTTCCAGTTTTACTTCTTGTTTATGCCATTAACCTTGGTGTGGCTGGGCAGATACACCAGGTCTTCTTCTTACTATCAGTTTTCCTTCATTTTCCACAACTTGCTGCGGTGCATGGTCCCAGGTGTGCACGGGAGGAGGTGTGCTGCTTCCCACGCAGACGTGGTGGCAATGGCCTTGGCTCTAAGTTCTTGTCTGTTTGGAAGTGCAGGAGGAGCTGTGGGGTCTGTACATGCTGCTCTAATACCTGTTCCTGCTGCACTTGGAGGGAAAGGCATGTGCATGCAGCTTGCTGGGGTTCAGAAAGAAAGAGCTAGAGATCTCTAATGAGATTATTGTAGATATTCTGTGGTGGACATGATGGACGAAAAATAAAATCAATATTAAAAACAAAGTTGGTGTTTCTAGGGAGTGATGGAGGTAGTCCAGTAAGTACTAATTCCAGTCAAGTTTTTGTTGTGGTTTTGTAACTTCCCTGACGTCTGAACTACATGTAGGTGTTGCGTTTCGGAGGAAGGTTGAACACTGCTGCAGAACTCTTCCAACAGTCATTAAGGAGCATGTTAGAAAGATCTGTAATACATAGATGTTCTGGCCTAAACACTTTTTTTTTTTTTTTTGCAGTGATCTTTACCGTGTTTTATGTTTGCAGGTTATGAAAGCTGATGTTTACATGGTTGGGTAACAAACTATCATTTAAAATGCTGTTTTCATGTTTGTTACTGTACTGAGTTTAAATTTTCTCTATTCTGTTGTGCACTGTAGTTTTGCAGCTTAAATCACACTAAAAGCTTGCAAAAATGCTGAATTACTTTGTTTTAGATGAGTTGACCTTTCCTTTAAACTTCTAAGCATTTTTGTGAATTCTGAGAACTCATAACTAAAAAATACTGTTTCAACTGTTATTGATACTTTTCCTGTGATTTTTTTTCATTGAAGGTGAATTTCTAAATTTGCTCAGGATGTTGCTTTCAAATTGCTAAGTTGTAAGTGTACATATACATGAGTATACATAAAATACTGCAAAATTTGATTCTTTCATAGGGAAGTTTTTACCTTTGAAGACAATGTTAGGACCAAGATATGATGAACAGGTTGCTGAAGAAAATCGTTTTCACCCGAGTATGTTATCCAACTACTTAAAGAGTCTGAAGGTAAAGTTACATTTTCTAGTAATTGAAAGATTACTTTGATTATTAATGTATATTCAAATGTTGCTTTTCAGATTTAAGAAAGAAGTGGTTGATGGCTTCCTTTGGGACATCAGTGCATCTCTTTATTTTTTTTGTTTACATTTTCAGGCTTTCTTCACAACTCCTAAATTTCCAAAAGTACTTTCTTATAGGCAAAAATAGTGCAAAATCCTCCAGCTCATTCACTGTATTAGCAGCAAGAATATCACTCTTCTATCTTATTACTGTTGCATCTTAGAGGCACGTCATTATCAAAATTGTCATAGTCTGAGTGTGTAGTTTTACAAATGGCTCTTGTGGACAGATATGTTAAGTTGCAATTTTGCTTATAGGAGTGAAAGCACTTAAAAGGGAAAGGAGAATTTCATAGAACTCTTCTGTAGTTTCAATGCATAATTTTCTTTTGAAGCATAGAATGATTTGTGGTACCTAACCAGTCATACACAGGTATGGAAGAAAACAATTCGTGGATTTTATCCAGTAACTTCTTAGTGGAAAAAAAATACGTAAATAGGAAAAAAAAATTAGGAGCATGGATTGGTCCCAGGAAGGTGGGTGGTTGTCTTTATCACTGGGTTACAGAGTTGTGCTTCTGGCTTATGTCTTCATTATCTGTTTCGTCCACTTCTCTGTCTGTCTGCTTCAACTTACATACATAATTTGCATCCATTCTTCTGCACCGTAGCACAACTTTGACAAAAGTTTGTACCACAAATTTTTGAAGTTACCAGCTCAGCATTTAAGATGACATGTGTCTGCAAGGAACTTTCTCTAACAAGCTTCCTGCGCGAGTCCTTTTTCTCATGGAGCTGGTTGCTGAAAACCTGAATGTTAGAAACTGATTTGCTGAGGAATAGTAACCATGTTTTTCTTCTGATTGCCAATATTGACATAGGATCTTAATGGTCTCATTAAAAAAACTGCAGGAGCAGCTGGCAACACTGTGAATAGTTTTGGGGTTTTAATTTCCTGAGTAAGTAGGCTAGTATTATTTATGCTTTATATATGGTAGTTTTGTGTTATGAAGAGCTAGGATATAAGTTAACTCAAAAGAATGTTTGGACAGTTATATGTTCAAGTTACAATACTGCTATTGTGAAAACTAGTTACCAGTTTTCAGCCCTGTTATTTTTCTCACAGATAAATTCAATCACTGATTTAAACTATTTTCCTCAAATAAGAAATGCAAGAAAAAACTCGTGGGACTGGCGAGAATTCAGTGTATTGTAGAATCTTTTCTCCCTCCTGGGGAGGATGTTTTCAAGTTCCAGTGTCTAATGAGAAACTTCTGGGGTCATACAAGGGGAACCTAGCTAAGCCCAGAAGAGTGCGCACATAAAACATTAATAGCTGGAGGTAGCTGGAATGTGAGAAAGTGAGGAGGAAGGCTTTTATAACTGTAGGAGGGCATGGAGAGCCTGGCCAAAATAAGTATGAGCCAAATGGAGGTGGTGTGAAGATCTTGGTATTATTGTATGTAGAAGATGAGAATTTCAAGCTATCGATGAGCTTTTTTCCTTCTATCCAGTCATCTTTCACAGTTAGAAGCAAGAAAAATAGTTTCAATTATGTTTCAATGTGGTGTCTGAGGTGGTAGTGTTGCAACAGTCCTTGTAAGAAATGAATATATGTTTCAGTGAGAAGTTGCTCAACAATTTAAAATTGTTCTTTCTACCAAAGCTGTGTCTTTCAATGGTTGTGGTGGACTGAAAGATGTGATTCATGCAAAGCATTGGCTGGAAAAAGTTTTTTCCAGTGGGTGACTATCTATTTTAGCTTAGGTAGTCTCTCAAAAATCAGCTCCTACTAAGGACTTTCTAGGAGAAAACTTATGAGAGCATAACTGAGAGGATGGCTGAGATGACTGGTGTGATGTCAGGGTTTCAGAGCAGAGTAAAGCACCTGCATGACGAAAGTTCATGTCCAAGAATCTGTTCTATAAGTGAAAATTGTGGTTGGTCAGGACAAGCATAACCTTAGTTCAGCAACTGAAATGTTTTGATTCCTGTGGTACCAGTATTTTTTTGCATGGATTTTTGGAAAGTTGTAATTTTATACTTTGATGTGTTAAATACCCCCACTTATACCACAAAGGATAAAAATTCTTTATTCTTTTTTTTTTTGCTTTGCACTCTCTAAATTGTAGTGTGTTATGTGCAGCTAATCTTATAAACCGAGAGAGCAAATATTTATGCTTCCTGTAAAGCAAAGAAACTGTCTTCAGGCCTTGTACGCTCTATATGTCATACATGCTTTTATAGCTTTGGCTAAGTTATATCAGATGCCTGTTTGGTTTACTGCTCCATGAAATGTGTGAGAAACAGTGTCATTTCACAAGATCTTCACTTGTATATGATTGAAATTATTTGTAATAGTTGCAAAAGAATAGCAGGCCAGGAGTCCTAGAGTCCTGTAGTTTAAAATTTCCTCTCTAGCAGACACTTTGTTATATTTCATTCTTCTATTCAAGTTAAATGCAACATCTCAAATGCTTAGTGACACTTCGAAGTCGCCAAGTCCTGGGTCTGAAGTACATTGTAGTGTTCTCCTGGCTTCTACATGCCAGTCAGGAAACTGAAATGGTGTTGAGGGAGAAGCATGCAGGTATTTTTAGCTTGAAAACTTTGACATAAAATTTAATTTTTGTGCTTTCACATATCTTCTCAGAGATAATTCTTCATTGTAGTAGGAGTTTGTGGAAGTTTGGAGGCTTTGGAAACATTTGAAGCTGCTGGTCTTTGAGAACAGTGGGGCTGGGAATTGGCTTTGTGTTTTCAACATGAAAATTGAATTTTCTCTCTCCTACTTTTGGATAGGAGGATGTGAAACTATGTTCTGCAAATAATTTGCATTTCTTCTTGCAGCTCTCCTTTAACAATTGTTACATTAAACAATGTTACCTTTTAATCTGTCTTCATGCTTTTATTGAAGGTTGTTTTCCTCACGATTCTTTTTCCCATTCTCCAGACTGTCAAATGATACGGCATTTTTTTTTCTAGAGCAATTCACATTTTGGAATGTCTTGCTTCTTACTAGACTGAAACTGAATTTAAAAACCTGTACTTTAAAATGATGTTTTCATTAAATTGTTCTTTGAAAATAACAACTTCTCCCCGTAGCTGAGGACATCCTGGAGCGTTATACCTGATCCCATATCGTACTTAAAAGAGCAGTCTAGAGCTCACTGCTGAAAACAGACCTGATTCTCATGTCAGTCTTTTTGCCAGCTCCAGCCACACTATTGATAGGATGCAGAACACAAAGGAAGATTCTTGTGGGTTTTTTGGGACGTGGCATATTACTGGAAGATAACATGCTCTGTGAATTCCCTCCATGGAGCCATTGCTTCTGTAGAATGTTAGAAAAATATTGAAATAGTTTTCATAGAAATAGCTTATTTGAGAAGTACTTTTTTTATCCTTGCCTGGTGTCCTGTATAACGGAAGTACTGGTGTGGGAATACGTCATTCTTTTCTGGACAGTTATTTTGAACTGGCTTGTGTCAGTGTCTTAGAGTTATGTACCTACAGTGTGCTCCACCTCGAAATTTGTATGGTCTCCCTTGTGAATTAAGTAGTCTTTGAGATATTTGCTAAATGCTATTGAGAATGCAGGGGGAGGAAAGTAATAACTGAATTAATTACCTTTTAAATACTTCCTACAAAATTAATCACTGGCTAGTGTGCTGTCAGTCTGGATGTTTAGCAGCTCCATTGACACTAAGTATTTGAAGTTTCAGCTGATATAATACTATTTTCAGGTGGACTGCTACTGAAGCAGCTTGTATTTCTGCAAAACACAGTAATAAAAGTAAATCACAGAATCACAGAATCGTTATGGTTAGAAAGGACCTCCAGGGTCATCAAGTCCGACCTTCTCCTAGCATCTCTCTAACCACTACACCACTACACCAAATCCTCTCTAACCACTACACCATATCCTCAAGCACTGCATCTATTCGTTCTTTAAACACCTCCAGGGATGGTGACTCCACCACCTCCCTGGGCAGTCCATTCCAGTGCCTAACTACCCTCTCAGTGAAGAATTTCTTCCTAATATCTAATCTAAACCTCCCCTGACGCAACTTGAGGCCATTTCCCCTTGTCCTATCATTACTAATTTGAGAGAAGAGACCAACACCAGCCTCGCTACAACCTCCTTTTAGGTAGTTGTAGAGGGCAGTAAGGTCTCCTCTCAGTCTCCTCTTCTCCAGACTAAACAAACCCAGTTCCCTCAGCCGCTCTTCATAGGGCATGCTCTCCAGGCCTTTCACCAGCCTGGTTGCCCTTCTCTGCACCCGCTCCAGCACCTCAATGTCCTTCTTGTACTGTGGTGCCCCAAACTGGACACAGTACTCAAGGTGCGGTCTTACGAGTGCCGAATACAGGGGCACAATCACCTCCCTACTCCTGCTGGTCACACCGTTTCTGATACAGGCCAGGATGCCGTTGGCCTTCTTGGCCACCTGGGCACACTGCTGGCTCATGTTCAGCTGGCTGTCCACCAGCACCCCCAGGTCCTTTTCCGCCAGGCAGCTTTCCAGCCACTCCTCGCTAAGCCTGGAGCGTTGCTGGGGGTTGTTGTGACCAAAGTGCATGACCCGGCACTTGGCTTTGTTAAACCTCATACAGTTGACCTCAGCCCATCGCTCCATTCTGAATACAATATGCAAAGTTGAAGTAAAGGAGGAGAAACTCAGAACTGATTTGGGTATTACATGACAAACGCTTAATGCTGCTGACATAACATTATGCTTTATAATATCGGATAAATGAAAGTATTATGAAAGTATAAAAGCATTATAAAAGTATTATGAAAGTATGTAATCAGAACATGGATAACAACTGCTATAGATAAATGGAAATTTGTCTTTGGCATCTACAGAACAACATATCCGTGTGAAGCAGCTGTTTCTGAACTGTATTCCAGTTATAATTGGAATTTATCTTTTCTGAATTGTCTGGAAGTGGTGTTTTAATTTGTAATTCTTCCAACTGCACTACTAAATTATTGCCAGTCTGTTGACCTTAAGGTAAATAAAACTCGATCAGAATCCTGTTCATTACTATGTGCTAGAGTTTTCAATATACTGAAGATGCAGTGTTCTTCTGTGTTTTTGTACGTGTAATGTTCTTCAGCGTTGAAGCGTTTGTAAGCGTGCTATTGATGTAACTTTTAAAAAGACAAAGCTATGGAACAAGGATTTTGCTAAACTACTACTCCTAAAGTGTCTTTTAAGAAGACATCTGGTTTCATGGTGAGGATCCTACTTGAAAGCATGACATTCAGTATTTTGACCAAAAGCAATGTACTGCAGTTATGAGGCAGGAAACCAGGAATACTTCCAGTACACAAGCGTGTTTGTTAGCTGGTTTCACACAGTTACACTGGGAGGTTTAAGGCTGATGGAAATTTTGTTTGGACCAAGGATCAGTAGGATGCATTTTGATGTTCTTTGTGTGTTGGATGCCACCCAGTGAAATTTCTGCTTCCCGTCTTGCTTTTTAAAAATATTAATTTCCAGAAGGGCACTTGAAAAGACCTATTTTACAGCTATAAAATCCAAACCCTAAAAAAGTAAGTTCATGCACAAGGGGACACATTAGGGTTGAGTGGATCAGGCAGCCTGAATTCAGGTATGTCTTAACATCTGAGCAGTTGATGCTGCCACCTTAATTACTGACAGCAGTTTGAAGATTTCAAGTTGTTTCGCATTTTAGCTTTGAATAAAATGTTTCTGAGAACATAAGGAAATTTTTGTTTTAAACTTGAAAATGTGTTCATTTGTTTTGCACTCTTAATTTGAGGGATGGGTAAATTGAGCTGGTTTTTCAGAGAGTATACATAGATATAAGTCTCAGTAGTTAATTTTTCTAATGGTACTTCCACTGTGCCAGTGTTTAATATTGTTCTGCTTAAAGGATAAGAGCACCTGATTCTGCCCTATTTGTCTTTTAACATATTAAAATAATTACCAGATACTTTCCTGCTGGTACCAGATCTTTCTTATTTAGAAAGGTTGGCAGTAACAAACTGAAGTTTTTGAATTGATGGCTAGTGCTAATCCAGAGAGTTACTTTCACAAAGAAACACGGATGACTGTGATGGTGGTAAAATATAGATTCTAGAAACAAATACAGTGTTTAAGAATTTTTAAACTTGCAATTGTAGCCTGCTATTGCTTCTAATTTGGGTGTTATTAGCCATTTAGTATTTATGCACTGATATTTGAATGACATTTAAAAGTTTAGTTTATTTTTTGTCTGTTTTCCTTTTTTGTTTTTAGGTTAAAATGGGTTTACTGGTAGACTTGACCAACACCACTAGATTCTATGATAGGAATGATATAGAGAAAGAAGGGATTAAATATATAAAGCTCCAGTGTAAAGGGTAAGTTTTCTGCACTTTTTAAATACTTTTAATTTCAAAGAACACACTGAAATAATTAATCTGAATTGTGTTGTTTTGTTTGTTTTTTTTTTTAATCTCCTCTTCCCTCCCTCAGACGTCTCCTAATCTATGTGTTCCTGTGTTTTTTCAGGCATGGTGAGTGCCCTACACCTGAGAATACGGAAACATTTATCCGAGTATGTGAACACTTCAGTGATAAGAATCCCTCAGAGCTTATAGGTATGTCTTTTTGTATCTATTACATCCATCTTGTATCCATTGTTAGTTTTTACTGTTAATTTATTTAATATTTACTCATAACTGCAGTGTCTTATTATTTAAAGTCTAAGCAAAGGAATTCCCTCAGTACAGGATTTATGCATATATAGTTTTCATTGCTTTTACTCAAGTTTCCTTACTCCAGAGACTAGTATGTTTCTGTTTTTTACAGAAACTAATATTTCTGTAATCATCAATTTAATTCAGCTATCAACTCAATGTGTAAAAATACACTGGCTTAAGAACTGTCTACAAATACGTGATACTTGTGTTTTTGTAACTTCTGCTGATACAAATGCAGGTTATGTATTGCCTAAGTATCATTTTGGCATTTGATGGTCTGGCTTACTTGAAGTCAGATTTGGTAACTGAATGGTCAGAGATTCTTCAGCGAATCTCACAGAACAGCTGATGAATTGCTGGAAACTTAGACATTAGGCTAAGGTTTTTGTGTTTTTGTTTTTGTTTTTTTTTTCTTCTGTGTTGTACTTTCTCTCAGTAAATATTTGAATGTTCTTAAGGATAGCTTTTTTTTATTACCCAGTGTAAAATAACTTTTCAGTTTAATTTGAGTGGCTTCTGGCTTTAGTTATTCTGATTTCTGTGAAGCATATTAATGTTCAACTCTGAAAACTGTCAGAGACAAGAAATTACTTTTGAAGATGAGTTTCCAGAGTCAAAATATGTGTTGTCCTCAAGCCTCTGTGATGATAATTCTGCAGCCTTCCTTGAATCTGAGTGTCTGTGCAACTTAGGAGTGCATGAAGCAGTTGTTTATATAGAGTTGATACATATTTCTGTTTACCTGTGTAAAGTTTCTGCTTTTTTCAGTCTACTCTTTGCAAGCGTTTTTTGGATATCCAGTTAAAAAAAGAATACTTGCAATGTAGAGGAGCATTTAGAAAAAAAGGCAGATACTCACATTTTGTCTAAATAAGCATCAAGTGAATAAGCTTCAAGTGAATTGTTGCTGAACTTACTTTACTAACTGTGGTAGAGAAATAAGGAAATCAATAAAAGCTTAAGAGACTTGCTTCAGGGTAATGACTGAAAATATGTTAATATTCAGGATAATTGCATTTGGTGTTAGTGGAAACTTTAATATTTATAATTTAAAATGCAGTATGAGGAAGAGGCAACATCTTGCCTGAATCTTTCATGACATTTTGAATGTAACAGATGTTCAGGCTAGTTTATCACTAGATGGTGCTGTTGCCTTGAGAGGAAAAAAAAGTTCCAATGCCTTTGACTCTTCCCCTCCTTTCACTGGGGGATGAATTCAGTAAAATACAGGCTGAAAACTTAATTCTTTTATTCTTACAGTGGAAAGATAAGTAATTCAAGGTGATTATACTTATATGGAGTTTTCTTTCTGTAGTTTTTTCTTTTTCCAAATTAATAAGTCTGATCTTAACATGGTAATAGCAAATTTGAAATAGAATTGTCTATTGACATGGCTTTCAGGTTTGAGGTAGGGTAATCTGGGTATGAGTTTTATGCATGATGGTGTGAAATGAATGTAATGCTCATTGAGTCCACTAAAAACTAAATTATTGAATTTGATTGTATTGTCTTCTGATAAGCATTTGAGCAGTCATAAAAGAATTGCTTTGAATCTTATCTGTATTAGCCATATTTCAGTTGCATTATATTAGTGCTTTTGAGCTGGGATAAACTGAAGTGTCCTGTACTCTTGTTGCTAATAATGTGCAGAAAGAATGTAATAAATTGCTTTTTAGGCTTATGTGCCTTATGTGATCTGGGCTGCCCTGATGGGATGGGACATAACTCTTTAATGTTACTTACAAAGGTAGAAGGATCCAAAAACCCACTTGGGAAACTAAAGCGTTTTCGTTGAAACTACTTGCAAATGATTATGCCCTTTTCTTGTCTTGTCTAGGTGTCCATTGCACACATGGTTTCAATAGAACTGGATTTCTGATCTGTGCCTTTTTGGTCGAGAAGCTGGACTGGAGGTAATTTAGAATGTTAATTTCTGGGGATTTGTGGAGAGTGCCCCAAGGAATCTTCAGTACGTTTCACTGATTGTCCTGACAGCTATCCTAACATACTCACTCTTTGTTATTTTTAAAATGCCTACTAATCTTGAGAAAACAGCCTATAGTGATGTTATTCATATTATCCTTTGGTGGCTTAGTCTGTTTCAGTCAAGCTTTGTAGTTCTGGTAGGTCAAAAGTCAGCTGTACCTGCTGTGTGTGGTCTTTTAGGAGTGTATATATTGTATTGTGTCTCTTCCCCATGACATGTCCCACATTTTGAGTAAGAATGTAGAATTCCGAGATGCCAGAAAAAATTGTTTCTCTTACTCTTTCATCTTTTTCATGTAGGTTGCATTTGGGCTGTTTTTTGGTGTTTTTTGAGTTCTGAAGAGAAGAAATGAGCTGAGCAACACCAGAGTGCCATACTTGCTTGTGAAGGGTTAGGGGGAGACAAAGTCCTTGTTTCCAGTCTGCTTTACTAAAGTCTACAGCAAGCTGGGATTTTTTTTCATTTTAAAATGTTGATGCTTTCATAAAGAGTAGTGATCTTACTCAAATCACATTATTAAAAAAAAAAAGTGTCTGTACTGTGCTGGTGGCCATGACTTTTGTGTGTTTCATGAACCACTATTTCCTTGCTGCTGGTCATGTTCAAGGCTTCTTTCTTAAAAAGCCCCTTTTCAGCATTCTGATTATATTTCTAGCATGGTCCTTCAAGTGAAGAAAATTCTACTCCTCTTGCAGCGTTTTCTTATGACTGGCCAGTTACTTAGTGCTTAGCATGTATGTGCAGGCTGTTTGCAAAGACCTAGGTTGTTGTCAGTTAGTAAACTTGGAATAAAGACATTTGAGTGCTGGAGACATAACACTTAGTAGTGGGTGGCTGAATCTTGGCAGAATCGTAGCTGAGCATAGGAAGTAGGGACAGATACAAATATCTTTATAGTATGATTCTAGTTGTTCCTATGAACTAGCAAATTTATATGCTTTTAATCTAACAATTTAAAAGCAATGTCAATAATTAGACTTGGAATCGGTCCTTTGTTCTGAAGAGGAAATGTACTTGAATCTATTTGAATCTTCTGCTTTTATGCAGCATCTATTTTCAAATCTCAGTGGAAAGAGCCTTAAAACTTAACAGCCATGTCTTATCTTTCTTGCTTCAGCCAGGTAGTTAACTGTATCGTTTGTTCGTCTCTGTCAGATTTTTTAACAGAACATCCACATATCCCATGGTAGGGAAGAACGTCCACACAAAAGAATGAATTTCAGCAAGGTGATAGTTAATGCTAAGCCTTTTATCAAGATAAATCCAGTTTACTGTATCATTCTTTAAAATAAGGCACTGTTATTTGCTTTTGAGGAAATAAGATTTTCCTGATGGAAAAATCCATCCATATTAATTCCTTAAGCGTATGATATAGGAGTGCTGCTGATGTATTGTGAATACTGAGATATATTTTATATTTAGTTTAAAGAAAGGTCATCCAGACTGCAAGCACTCCAGCTAGTCATCAGAAACCTTACTTGATTCTCTTTTTCACAACTCATTTTTCCTAAAGACTGCTATGTTTCTAGAACTTGGAAAGTATGTTTTCTTTCACCTAGGTTTCTGGGCTTGAAATCTGTGCTGCCTCTTCTGGCTTTCATGGCCATCTATTCTAGAATAGTATAGAGTTCTAATATCATTACAGACAAATTTAGGTGTCTTTCAGGCTTCATCCATTTCACTTTGTTTTGTCCTTTCAATACCATTGATTACAGAAGATGTGAAACAGTTTAAGAAAGATACCAAAATAAAAGATATCTTATGAGGAAGAAATTAGGAGTCTTAGGAAACAGAATGGGGAAGAAAGGTCCTTCTAAACAACTCAAATTCTTAAACTGTCATTTCTGAGATCTGATGACCAACCATCTGATAGTCTCACTCTGGAAGATGTTTTGTTTTCTCTTCTTACCAGAGATCCGAAGAGACAACCAAACTTACTGGTTTTTAGGAAGTATTTCTTTCTGTTCAGGGAAATTTACCTCATAAATTTCCCAGGCTTCTTCCCATACTGTATGGATCAGACAAAAAAATACCTTTTGTATTGAAATTATTTTTTGCATTTTAGCTATATGTTTTCCTTGTTCTAGTGACAGAACTTTTCACAGCATGCAGTATGTGTTTTTGTCCCAGCTTTTAAGATATGGGCTTGTCAAGATGCCTGACAGGGGCATGTGCCTTTTGTGATTTCTCCTCTCTTTTATTTAGCAAGATTTCTAAATGTTGATCCGTGGAGCATTACTGTTCCACACAGCCATGATAAATTGAAGACAGAATTACGTCCAGTGTTTTCTGTTAAACATTTTCTTGGGATCTATGAAATTAGCAATAATAAAACCCTTGTGCTGTGCTTGCTGTTGTCTGTTTTGGAGTGCTTTTCAGAAGGCTGGCTAGTGAAGGTGCATGACTGCTAGTTTTGGTCTCCAGTTCTTTTGTGATCTAGTCTCCAGTTTAAAGCACTTAAGTATTAGCTGCATAGTAAAAGGCTTCTGAATTACCATTTTATGTGAGAAACTTCTGGAAAGAGAAGTAACTTCAAACGATTAGGATGTGTTTTCCAGTGTGATGGCAAAACCTCTAATGAAAGAAAATTCTTGGGGGGGAAAATGTAGCCATATTTGGATTTCAGCACTTGCACTTTTTTCATTAAGCTTGTTCATCTTTTTCTTTTGTTTTTTTTTTAATCTTCATTCAGTCCTTTAGTACTTACCTACATGTCACCCATTCCTTTTCTGTAGCAACAACAAAAGTTTTACCCAGGTGACCAGCAGACCACTATTAGCTACAATAAGGAGATGAAGCAATGCAAGCTGCAGTTACTTCAGAGAACATGAACAGTGCCTGTGTAATTACGTGGAATCTTGTGCATGAGCGACTGTTGCTAGGCTGATCTAAGCATGATGTTTCAAGTATAATGAATGTTTTTGCAATTACAGTTTGGAAATTGTTTTAATTCTCAGTCCAAATATGTCTTATGCTTGGTAAGCTATATCATGACTAAAACATGTAAACTGAGCATCCAGAGTAATTTTCAACTTTTATTTGACAGTATTGAAGCTGCTGTGGCTACTTTTGCTCAGGCTAGACCCCCAGGTATTTATAAAGGTGACTATTTGAAGGAATTATTTCGTCGTTATGGAGATGAAGATGATGCACCACCACCACCTGAGCTACCAGAATGGTGCTTTGAAGATGATGAAGAAGAGGATGATGATAATGGTAAAACAGGAGGCCCAGAATCAGAACCTGGATCATCAAGCTCTTCCTTTGGCAAGAGGAGAAAAGAACGCCTAAAACTGGTATTTTTTGATTAAGAACTTAATATTCTAACTGCTAAACTTAATTTCATAAGCTCATAGTCATCAGTTCCTACATAATACATGCTATACAAGTGTCAGCGCTCTTGCAGGTGAGGACTGGTAGTATTGTCTCTAGCCAGGAAAAACTGGTAGATTGATTGCAAGCTTTCTTATGTTTCCTATATGAGTCTTGAACTTTAACATTCAAGACCTCAACTATTACAGCTGTAAAAAATGAATTCTTTTTCTAATACAACTTTTTAAAAGTTTGAGTTGAAATAGTGAAATGCTTTTAAATTATTCACTCTGTCTTTAGAGGTGAAGTGTTATGAGGGGTGTGTGTAACAGTTTTTATATATTTTTTTGGAGCCATGTGGATGAAATTCAGAATTTTTTTAATTTGGTGCTAATTTTGATAAATATTCTTACTTTTGGAAATTTTGGAGGATTGAGAATTGGATTAGCAAAAAGCAATATGAGCTTAAAAACCCCAAGGCAGCTTTGAAATTACATTTTGTTCAAAGCTGTTTTAACTATGTCATAAGAAATATGGCTGATCACTTACTGTGATTATTTTGGCACACATCTGTATCATTCTGATGAAATAAGTTACTGTAGTTACCATAGTACAGAACTCATACTCAAGTACAAAGAATGTACTTGTATCATTTGGAGACTAATGGCTCAGTTCTCTCCAAATTCCCGACTCTTCTTTTTTTATTTGCAGATGAAGTAGGGAAGACTGTTGCTGAGAGCAAAACTAGATTTAGTTCTTTTTGCGTGATACTGAGTTATTTCACTTGTGTGCTGAGGTGTGTTTGCAAAATTGTCGTATGAGATACACTGCACAAATGCATTTTGTTGTAACTGCAGCTGCTCAACGTGGTGTACAGATGCAGTATGGAAAAAATTAGCCTGAAAGGAGTACAAAATCTAGTCCAAAGAAGCCAGGTGAACTTTGAAAATTTTCTAATAGTCCATCAGCTGGCATAACAAAATTGCCCACACTGTGAAAATCCATAATAAAAAATACATTCAGTGATACAGCCACTACCCCAACTAACCTTGTGGTAAAACATTGATAGCTAAAAAAATTTATTTGGGCTGGAACCTCAAAACTGTTTGTTTTGACTTGCCTTTTGAGGCATTAACAAATGAAGTGTGATGGTGAGGTCCAATGACAGCCTCTTTTCAGCAAATATAAACTAAACTGGTTTGATTAACAGGAATCATGGTATTGGCTTCCCAGGCTTTTTCTTATCTGCCACCGTAGTTTTTCTTTGAAAGCTGGAAGCTCAATTATACGAATAAGCATATTAATAACTGGAAGTTAATTATGAGTTAGAGGATTTATGAGAGAAAGAATCATCTAGTTAATATGCATATTCGTATAATTCAGTCTTGCAGCTCTGGAGGAACATTCTTTGACATGAAGAGGAGGAACGGGGAGAATTCTTTACCATGGTTCTTGGCTGGCAGATTGGACTGCTTCTTAACTCAGTAGAGATGGATACAATCTATTTGTGATTCCTTGTAAATATGCGATCTACAGGGGGAATGATTATCAGGTAAATACCTCTTGCTCAGATTTCTCTATTTTACTGTCTAAAGAACTAGAATTTCAGCATTATGTTGATTTCCTGTGGCAGATGTTTTCAGCCTTCTAATTTGACTCTTTCTCTAAATATCTGGTGGTCAACAGTGTCAAACTAGAGGTGCTCTGGTGGTAGTGGAGTTCTGAAATGTCTTCATTTTGACCCAAATTTTTGTGGGGACAGAAGAAAAGTTTAGGGCTACAGGAGGAGACACCTCCCTGGTGTCTTGCCAGCATGATGAACCATCTGAACCAACTGCCCAGCTAGCCTGTGAAGTGAAGTTACTTTGTTTTCTGTTTCATCTCGGATGTGAGAAACTTTGCTGCAACATCTTTTACTAAAACTTCCATGTTTTGATGTCATGAAGTCTTGACAGCCTTTCTTCAGAAACTCTGTGAGCTGTTGGAACACAATGCCGTTACAATTTCTTTGTCATCACCCAAATGTAGTTGACAGGTAACAGCAAATCTCTTTGCTGTAGTCTCAAATGCTATGCAGGAAATCCAAACACTTTTTGACTTTGCCAGTGCATGCCAGAATTGTAGCATTGAAGCAATATTATTAGCTGACACTTAAAATCTCACTTCAGGAAAAATAAAAATCTTCAAGAAAAAAATACTTGATTTTGCAAGTAGGACAAAAAGTTATAAAAGCCAGAACTTTTGGACTATTCATGGGTCAACTGGATGTTTTACTGTTTGTTAAGGAATGCCATAGGTTCTAGTCCCACGTAAGCTGTCTATTTCACAGGCATTACAGGGTGTAATACATAGTGCTTCTGAAATGGATGGTTACATTTCGAACAATCTGTAAGAGTTGGTGGCTGCTAATGATTTTCTTCGTGATTTTGAGTGCAGGTGTCTTGTGGTCATCTGTGGGACAGAAGGAAATCGTTAAATGTTATGATTGACATAGTGAAGATAATGTTAATTACTTAACTATCAAAGTATGCTGATTCTAAATATTAGTGACTTTTTTTTTTTCTTCCTAACCTACCTTTTTTTGTGGAAGTTTAACTCCTCTACTTATTGTTCTGCCAATAAGCATCGTGATGGATATGGGAAAAAGATTATTTTCTGATTCTGCAGCTGTATTTTCTGTACTTGAATACAGATGCAATTTCCTTTAGCCTTCTCTTTTTCTGCTTTAAATGCCAATTTGTTCACTTTTCCTTATACTCTGTATTTTTTACACTTCTAAGCAGTCTTTGTATTCTGTCATGTTGACTAGCGTGTTTCTGAGGCTGTGATGCCTCTAATGAAACAAGCCTCTAGCTGGGGCCTTTCTAGTGCTTAACAGGTAGGAATTAATTTCACATGTCTTAAGGCTAATACTTCCGTTTATGTATCTCAATATAATTGCCTTTTACAAAGCAGAGTAATACTAATTCAGCTTTTGGTCTCTTGCTGCCTCCATATCTTCTTCTCTAATTATGTACCATTGTGTGTCTGTATAATTGCTTATTCCTTATTAAGTGTAGAACTTTGTTTATACTGAATTGCACAGTGTTTTTTTTCTAGCCCATTCTTAAAATTAAGGACAACACTGAATGCTTAAGCTACCATCACAGTCTATATCCCTGTGAGTAAATTCACAGATGTCACAAAAAGAAGAATATGCTAATAGGAAATATAGGGGAAAATAAGTTAATTCTCTTAAACCTAAACCAGACCCCACAGATCCTCTTTAATATATTCTGCCATTTTCTTTGATACAAAGAACAAAAACAAAATACAAGCCAAGACAAATGTGAGCATCAGAAGATGTGATATTTCCCACTGCTCCCAATTCTCTGAAGCCTGTTTCATCACCAAAACTAAATGATTAGATGAACACTGTTGTTACTGAGTTACTGTTGTTACCGAGTATGATTTTGTGGTATCTTTCTTGCTTGTGCATACTTAGAGGCAGTTCTTGGCATTTGGTCTTGTATTTCTAGGTATTAAATCTAAGCCAATGTAGCTTCCTGGCTCTCCCTTCCTCTATTTTAGAAGGTGCAGACTCTCTTGCTTCTTGACATGTTTTGGAATGTTTCTTGTCCTCTGGAAGGCAGTCCCTGAGCATACTGGCACTTGGTCAAGTCTGAGTAGCTGAAGATGGCTGTCACGCAGCCCTGGTGATAGCCGCTAGGGTCAGGGAGGTGTGTGTTTGGTTCGCAGCTGTTCCCACTCACCCGCTCCTCCAGATGGTGTTCAGGATCTGAAACAACACAAGATGATATGCGTTGCCACTTCTCCTTCAGCTGAAGTGATGGGTGGAGGGATATGGTGACAAGTGGGGAGAGCTTGGTGGTGTGAAAGTTGTGCGATGTGTAGATACTAAGTGCGTGTAGTTACCTTGGATCCATTGGGATTTATAACTCTGATTATGACTTCTGGTCTTAGCAGTGCAGAAGACCTGAGGTTCTTCTGCTGAGCTGAGTGCTCTGGCATCTTTGCACTGTGTTCTTCAGTGTCCTGTTTCCACAGGGGCTTGTTAGCTGAACAGTGGTGCAGAAAGTGCATGGATCTGGATCAGTTTTGGCACTTTATCCGGGGAAATTTCTTCATGAAACCTGAAGCACTAAGTTAACTAAGCATGGATGCCCAAGTGGCTCCCCTTGTTGTTGTAGTCTGCGTCTTAGCTAGTGAGAACAGATGAGGCAGAAAATCTGCAAGAGACACTTTCAAATGGCAGGCACCAATTTCATGTTTATGACTAACTATTTTCTGGGAAATCTTTCCTGTTGCCTGCCTTTTGCTTTAATCTTAGCAGTTGTACTGCTGCCGCACTCTGCCATCATTCTGAGAAGCAAGGCACAACTGTCTTCCTTTAATTCATGGTCCTCTTAACAGCTTAGTGAGAATTCAGACAACATGCTGGCCAGGCATGTGTAGCTGTCTGCCTCCCTCCCTCGGCCAGTCACCTGTGTGCTGTCACACCTGCTGCTGCCCACATGAATAAAATGGGCAAGCAATGTGCCAAAAGTCTGTAGGGCTTAAGGTAGTTAAGGTTATGAACTAGCGTATTTCTTTTGGATGTACTGTTCTCAGACTAGAATTTGGAGATGCAACTGAGCCAATCTTAACTAAGAGCAGGCTGTACCGAAAACTGCGGTCCTATTTTCCCTTCATTCCTTGTGCTCCTTCTGCTTCCCTTGTGCTGGCACCAGTGCTGAGTCATCCCATGGTGAGCTAGTTTAGGATACTAATTTGGCAGAAAACTATTAATTTATGATGTTAATTTTGCCAGCTTAGTTCCTAACTTGTTCAAGAGTAGAGCAGATGAGTGCCATGGTGGGTGGAAAGGGAAGGGAGCAAAAAGGCTCCATTTATCAGCAGGATGCAGCTAGGTTTGTTGAGGCAAGTTTCAAGCATTTTAGAGAACAGATATGAAATACTTGGATCTTCATTTGCAGGTTTCATAGCTTAACAGGTGTAACTTCATGCTTTGATCTTTGTCTGCTTTGAGAATTTACTTCAGATGCTCTTGAAGTAAGTCTGGTCAATTTGGAAGCTCTGTAGAAATCATTAATTATGTAGCTTTGTAGCCCTGACGACTTTAATGTGTTCTGTTGTGCAGAATTTGTTTTTATTCCACTTGACATCAAACTTTTTCGGGAATATACAAGTTATTTTGGAGTTTTATTTTCAGTATTCTGTATTTCTGTACTCAAATTACCATCTCAGTCTGATAAAATTAATTTATTTAATTGAAAACATTGATCTCAAAGATTTGGAGGGAGAAAAGTAGGATTTAATGTCTTCATCTGCTGAATTTTTTTGTTTGAAAAAGAAAACACACCGAAACCCTGATGTCTAAAGATGTTTTCCAGTGATTTCAATCAACTAATTACCAAGCTACTTAATGTTTATCTCACGTTAGGGCTCTACTATTAGTGAGCAGCTCTTACTTTATCTGAACCAAGGAAAACACAGAATTTTTTGGTCTAGAAACACTATTTATGTATTTAACAATGTAACATTTCATAGGTTGATGTTGTCCTTAGTTTCCAGTGTACTTATTTTGAGGCCATACTTTTTTGACATGCTTAAAAGTGGTGCCACAAAGGCTTCTGCTGGAAAGAATTTTGTGACCTTCAGCATATGGTGATTTGCTCCAGACTTACGATACTGCTTAGGTTCAGATTCTCATCCACCAACAGATGTCTTACACTACCTTGTTACTCTATAATATTTTGTGTACTAGGGATGATATATTTGATCCCTGCAAATTCCACATGTGACCAACTCACAATTAGCACTTGATAATAGCGTACTTTCTTTTGGATAAAAACATTTTAGTTGCAAGTGAAAAAAATGAGTCAGACTGATGCTGTAGCTTGATGTTGAACCTTTCTTGAGAGTAATAGCTAAACAGTGCCTATATCTTACCATTTACCTCCTTTTTTTTTTTTTAAATTGTTTCCCCCCCCCCATGAATAAACTCATTTCAGTTCCTGTGTTCATGATATAGCTCACTCGTGAGTTTACTGGCAAAGCTCAGCTGATGTATTAGTATTTGGGGGTAAATCTTTAAGGAATATTTAAACCAGTATTGCTTGCGAGAGTCAAGCTGTAAAAACAGACTTAATCTTGTATTGACCTGTTTTGTTCTGCTTTTATGAATACCAATTTTTATTTTTTTATTATTATTTTTATTTAGGGTGCAATTTTCTTGGAAGGAGTAACAGTTAAGTGTGTGACCCAGGTGACAACACAACCAAAGTTAGGAGGAATACAGCAAAAATGCCAGCAGTTCTGTGGATGGGAAGGGTATGATAACATTTATAACTTTTTAATTTGTACTGTCTAGAAAACAGTGTTACATTTTTAGTTTTGCAGAAGGAAACAGCTCATTATAAAAAGAAAACAGTTGACTATTTTTGGATGGATTGTTTAGGAAAAAAAAGCAAGCCTCAAAAACACTCAACAGTGTAAACAGATGAGGATCTTGCATAGTACTATGAAACAGAATGATCAACTGTTGATATTAAGAAACTAGATTCAAGAATTGCTTTTCCATTGAGACAACAAAATGTTTTCAGATTAATTGTTGCTGTGCAAATTCCAGGTGTAGTCTAGTCCAGGTATTTGTGTAAAATTTAGTGCTTGCTCAAGCAGTAGACTTATTTATGCAACTGCTGTGACACTTCAGTATTGAGGTATAATACTCGTTTTTATAGCCAGCTTGGGTTTGTGTCTAATGTTAGTGAGAATGTTGATTTCAATGTCTCAGATTCTGAACTCCTGCTTTCCAAAGCTGATGATCAAGTGAGTTGCTCACAGCGCTTCTTAACTTACTGATACTTATAGTTCTTTTAGTGTGTGTAATTTTGAATTCAAATATCTCTT
Source organism: Eurystomus gularis (assembly GCA_013400335.1). Taxonomy (NCBI): domain Eukaryota; kingdom Metazoa; phylum Chordata; class Aves; order Coraciiformes; family Coraciidae; genus Eurystomus; species Eurystomus gularis. The sequence goes on along the minus strand of VZZY01023742.1, from coordinate 434,101 downwards.
CCTCCAAAGTTAAAAGTTTGAAGTTCCCCATAAAGTAGTGTTTTGTCATAAACAAATACTCCTGTTCTTATTAGATAGGTATTTGATTCCTCTTCTGAAATACCAATATTCCAAAATACCAGAATTCCAGTAGAAGATGTTCTAACTCAGTTAACCTTGTAGCAAGTTTGAGATAAGGTGTGACTTCAATCTAATGTAAAAAATGCGTTGCCTTGTCCGACTATTTATTGCAGAACATTAATAAACACAGCTCTTTTTTTTTTTTTTTTTTTTAGGTCTGGATTCCCTGGAGCTCAGCCTGTTTCCATGGACAAACAAAATATAAAATTTTTGGAGCAGAAGCCATACAAAGTTAGCTGGAAAGCAGATGGCACTCGGTAAGTTCATTTTAAATGAAAAAGAAACACCCAGTAAATTGGGTAGACGGTTTATATTTACTCAGGAAAGTGGATTTGCTTGTACAAACGACAAAACATATTCTAACACCAAAACTGACTCCAGAGATGAATTTTTTTGCTGTCCTGGTACCTAAAATTTGCTGAAGCTCGTGGCTGAGTTTGTTGCCAAGTTTCTTTTTAGCAGCTGTTCTGCGAACCGACTGTTGAATGTGTGTGCTTTTATTGTTCTCTATAACCCTTTCCTGTCTGTCAGCCAAGACTTGCCACCAAGGTCTTAGAATAATCCTAGATAATAGTAAGAGTTTGTTGAGCTAAAGAACTTGTTTATAAAAGCTAAATTAAAACTTCTAGTTGATCCTTCAGAAGCTGGTTAGTATTAGAAATTTCATAAGGGTTTGTTTTTTTTTTTTTTAATTTATACTGTGATCCTTTGTTCGGACTTGTAGTGCTGGTCAGCCAAAGAATCTATCGTTTCATCCTCCCTCACCAGTTCTCTTACATTCATTGTAGTGGTGACTTTTTTCTTTTAGCCTTTTAACAGGCTACAACCTGATTGGATTGAGTTGTTGAACCTTTTCAGTGTTGGTTTTTTTTGTTCTGAAATGCATCCTTTTATTTAATTTCTCCAGTATTCTCATGTTAGCATTTCAAGGTAGGAGAAACACCATACATCATCAAACAGAATGGCAAAACACTTTTTTCTCTGGTTGTAACGGGTCATAGGTTTGTCTCAACTGCGTGAAACTCGGTTATCAAAACATGTACGTCTGGTATCATCAGGTATCCTTTAATTGCTTTGTCCGGCATGAAAAAGCCGTGTCACACAGGGTTTCTTGCCTCTACACCTAGCAGCATGGCTGAAGTATAGAAATTATTTGCTACTCACATTGAATTAAAACCCCAGATGATAGATAGGTGCCCCGTTTCCTTGTGCTCTTGCAGAGAGGTACTGTGGCTCTTCCTACAAAAATCTTTCTTGAGTAAAATTCCAAAGCTCCAAAATCATGCTCATTTTCATAGGACTGAATATATTTAATAGCTTGGAACATTTGTGAAATTACAAGCATTTTCTTGTCGTTTTGAAATCATCATCAATGGGGATCAATAGTCTAACGTTCTGTTTTTCTTCAGTATTCTAGTTTCAAAACTGAAATCAGGAATCTCAGATATTAAGGGAAATGGTTTTAACCTGTGCTGCTCATGGCATTCAGATCACAATCTTTGTTTTTGTTGTGGGTGCTATCTTGAGGTAATTAATAATGTAATATCTTACATCATAGTCAGCAGTGTCTGAAGAACAGGAAGAATTTAATTGCGAGACACATTCATTTCAATAGCTTGATTTCCATTTCTAAAACATGTTCTTTACATACATTTAAGCAATTGTGGTCTGTGCTATGTGGAATGACTTTAGTTTTTAGTCACTTGGAGCAAAGCCTCTTTTAAGTCTGCTTTGACTTAATCGGAAAAAGTGCAATTACAATTAATGTACACACGGTACGAAGACTGTTTCACTTATTGCATGGTGCTTTAGTCTATTAAAAGAGCTCAGTGTAAACACATTTACGAAGTTAGAAGGCATCAGTTGTGTGGATCAGATGTATGTGTTCAAAAATAAGAGATAAGAATTTTTGGTTTTGGACTGATGAGTTAAAATAACTTGTTTTGTGTAAGGTTATGGGCAAAAGGAGTTCTGTTTTAGCAGTGCAATGGAAGCATTCTCCTTTCCATGTGCTGAGACAACAAAGTTTTGATGCTAAATAAACAAGCAGCATAGGCTGTCTTCTGAAGTTTTTTCAGCATTCTTTATTTTGTTAGGTTTGTTATCTTTAGTAATAGAATGGAGTTTTCTAGATAAGGAAAAACATGGAAAACATGAGGAATTGGGTGTCTGATGAGAATTGCCAAGTGGCTCCATGTGGAGTCAGTCAGGATTCAGCACAATTCAGTCAGAACTATAAAAAAAAAACACCCACCCTTCAGGTGTCTCTCATCTGTGGAGTTTGTACTTGAAGGGTTTATTAGGTTGGGCAGAGCACGGTGTGAAAATACAGAGTAAGCTGGCGCTAAGTATAGCAGCCAAGCATTAAGAAATGGGTGGGAATATTTGGCTTATTAACATCGGCTCTACAGTTGGGTGATGTGATGCAGGTGTTCTCGGGTTGTGAGGTTACAGAAACACGGTGTTGAGGGAGCCAGGCTTTGAATCCACTCAGAGCAGTGCATTCAAAAGCTGCTGAGCCTGAACAAGTAAACTTGGCCAACTTAAACTGACCATGCAAAGAGCCAGATGGGAGTCTTTGCATTCATTATGCTTTTAATCCACATTCCACATATACTGCCCATGGACTTGACTTGTGTAACTATGAAAATATGTTTACAAAATATTAGTGTCGTGTGCAGCTCAGATACTGCTAATCCTTGCCTTTTTTCACAGCTTAGTTCTTCAGGAACATATCATTTGTCTTAGGGATTGGTTTATACTAGTGTACTAGTTTGTGGAAATGTTTTTGTATAATTTAAACCTATTGCTTACAGAAATAGTAATAGCAGATAAGAATTCTGTTTTTAAAATAATTTGTCTACATTAGACCATTTGCTATTAAAGGAAAAAAATTCTTTATCTGCAGTGTCCCTAGTGCATTGCCACTGAAGAATTATCTGTTCAAAACTGATCAGCTAATACAGATTGGTATGTCTTAGAATAAAGAAGATGCTCTAAAATTACGATTAGTGCTATTCCATAGGTCTGTAAGCTGTTTTTCCACTTTTTAAAATTAATATTTTAAATATAAAGAGTCTTTCTTTGTCATATCTTAAATTATTCATTTGGAAAATTGAAGTCTCATGGAATATTCTTCTTTTCTTACTCAAATGTACAAGATGCATACATTCTTAATACAAGAATGTTTATGTAGAAATTACTAATGCGGAAGTTGGAAGATGGCCTTTTGCGAAAGAAATTAAAGTGCACATGTAATTTCTTGTTGGAATTTTCAGTATTTTGGACATTCTATCATGTGGTTTTAGAGTTCTAGAGCAGTGACAAAACAGAATAGATGAAGAATAAACCCAAGGGAACAAAACAGTTCTTTTAAATTTTCTCAAAACATAATAACTTGTAGTTGATTATGGAGATACACAGACTGATAGGTTTATCAGAAGGAAGTGGTGCTGTATGAAGATCCAGTGTCAGTGAAATTCAGCTGAAGGAATGTTGTGAAAAAGAGATTAAAGATTAAAACCTGAGCTATTATTTGGACATTTAGACCCTCTGCCTGATAGCTACCCTAATCAACAATGAAATGTGACTAGGGAACTTTTTACATTGGACATGCCTTTAATTATTTTGTTGTTCTCCAATGATCCACACTCTGTATGCAATTAAACAGATTTTCATTAATTATTCTGGATGCTTGTGTTGACAGGTGTGACCTTCCTGAATTTACTATTAAGACATCAGTTAGTGGAGATCCATTTATGGATCCCCTGCTTATTTCATCTGGAGATGAACCCCCTGTCATCAAATATCTTTGAAGCTATTCTGTTAAGTGTGGTTTAGATGTAGCAGTCTAGGGTTTGCCTATTACCATGTTACTTGGCTTGCGTGTGGTTTGTTTTGTTTTGTTCTCTCTCTGCTTAAAAAAGCACTGCTGTTTCATTGACCTGATTTGACTTACAGGAAAGCAGATGCTTAACTAATAACTCTATATTATATTTTCTCACTTAAATAAAACACTCTCAGTCAGTAGCAATATTTGCTCAACTTAGCTGAACTTCTTAAATTTTGCCCTTGTTAAATACCTGCCCTTTATTCTTGCAGCAGTAGTTTCCTCTAGAGGTTTCATGGCTGAAGCCTTTATTCGTAGATTGTCTTAACTGAGATGTAGAGTCAGGACTTTTACTTGTCTGCACAGGTATTTGCTATTTCTAGATTTCAACTGGAGCTGAACTTTCACACTTCTGGTTTCAGAGCTGTGTTCCTGGTGGGGGTTTTTTGTCTGTTTTTTAGTGGTAGAACAGTGCATGAACAGTGCATGTTTTCTTCCTTTCATGTATTGTTGTATTTTTCTACCCATAATTAAAAAAAAAAAATCTCTAAATGAAAAAGCATTACCATCTTTGTTAATAATGTGAAATTGATTAGTTAAATTGTTTGACAGTGATTCTGTAATGTATTTTTGGGAAATTTACTGGAGTGGTATTTTATGCTTTTGTAAACATGTGAGTTCTGAGTCCAGTTTGGACTCATCCTTCTCCATTCTCTTGGAGCCCTGAGTTAAAAATCTTTTGGCTCACCCTTTCTTAGACTGTCCTGATTGGTTTGTGCCTATGCTGTGGTCTTGCTTGTTCTGTGCCTGGTTTCCAGAATAATTCTTCCATGTGCATGGGCAAGGCATGCCTCCTCGTCCTTGCCCCAGCTTTCCTTCTGGAGCTTGTCTGCTCCAAAGGGAAATGCAGTGCGTACAAATATTTCTCCGCTCCTGTTTATAAAAATGCCTGTGTGTAAATATGTGTACGTTTGCACCTCAGGTTTAGACAAAATTTAAATTAGAAGAGCTTTGAAGCTCAGGTAGCATTGACTCTCTTTACAAAACTATTTCGTTTGTGCCAGCTATTTACACGCATGTAAATACGAATGCAACTCCACTTTGGGGAAAAAGACTTCTAAAATCATATTGCTTTGAATTATTATTATTATTAAAAAAAATTACTTAAGTCTGCAGCTGTTCTGACTAGTTTGGTGTAAATTCTATCCTGTATTTTTTTTGGAACAGTTGTCAAACCTCTGGTGTCTTAAAAATAATTTTAATGCTAATCTATTCATAAGGCACGCAAATCCAAAGGGCACATTCCCCATTACTAAAATCATGCCTTTTGGAGTTGTTAAGGTGAAATGTGTGTTGTAACTTAACAGTAGCTACAAGGTATGTATGGCTTTACAAATGGATCCTATTTTGTAGTGCTGTGTTTTGGGAAATGATAGTTGCTCCTGTATAAGATTAATTGTAGCAGTATGTTCCAGGAACACTGTATGACTCTGTATCATCAACTTCGTACTGTAAAGTGATTAACCCAGGTGGTTAGCGGCTTGCTATATCCCTTGATATGTATCTCATTAATACTGCTTGTAGCAGATGTTTGTTCTAATGAGTGGAGCCGAATGTTCAGACAGGAGTAGGGTTGGTAAAGTAATGAGACACTGGTTTTGGAAAAAAAAGAGCGTTACCACTAAGAATAATAAAAAGCCTTTAAATGTCTGTGGAATAATTCAAATTAATACAATCAAACAGGACTAGATTTTATAATGGTAAAATGTGACCTGAACTAAATGCAAGCTATTAAGAGGAGTGAGTTATTTTCCTGCATTTGTATGAGTACCTTTTTATTTTTCACATCTGTACACATGCAGCTTTAGTCAAAAATAATAAATACAATCATAATGCTATGGCTGTTCAGTTATGATAAGGCAGCTATTTAAAAATATGCAGAACAGGTAGTTCTTGCCAAAGGCTATTATATTTGAAAAATATTCATGCAAATTTGATGGCTTGCAGATATCTAAATGTGAACAAGTAGAGATAGAATGTAAAGCAGCTCTTTGAGAATTGCTGCTAAATGTCTAGAAGGTGTTTGTAACAAAATAGTTGGGAATATCTCTGAAGTAGAGTTATTTTTTTCATAATTAGAAATTTACATTTTAGAAAAAAAGGCCTGTTGCCTAAATAATTCTTATTTTATTGGTATCATAATGCAGAATAAAAATGGGAAAGCTACACTTAACTGTATGATAAAACTGGTGGCCAAATTTTTGAATTGTTTATTAAATAATTCTGATTTATCCAAACTGTTTAAGTTACTATATTATCAGACTTGTGATAGCTTCCCAGATTTCTATAGTTTAGCTTTTTGTGTAAAAGTAGGTTCTATTTTTGTTAAGAACTTCAGAAGTATTGGCAGTTGCAGCCTCCTCAGAAACATATTTATGACCGTTACTTGAAGGAAGTCTACTGGGTGTGTTTTAAGATAACTTTTCATGCATGTTGTTAAAATGTAATGAAGATGAGGTAAAAGTTTCTCCCTGAATTTGCATGACTAAATACTTTTTTCTTTCCCTATTCTTTGATCCTTTACGAGATGAAGCTTAAATGCATAACTGAGAAGTTGCAGATTCCTAATATGAAAAGTTACCCAAAAGTCATTTGTGATGAGTAACTTGTGAAGAGTTGATCATTGCTAAAGAACAGCTCTAAAAAAATGGAGACAACTGAGAAACAGTTTGGTTTAGAAATTGAGGTAAGAGAAACTAGCCCAAAATTAGGTGGTAAGGAAGAAAAATGGAGGCCTGTCTGCTAAGGACTAAAGAAGAGATAGTTGAATGGGTTCCTGGAAAAAGTATTATTCCTGAGAGACAGGAGGAGGTTAGACAGAAAGTTGGGATAGTAATGAGAATGAAGGAGGACTGGAGAGCAGTACTAATCCAATTAAAAACCAAATCTATGCACTTGAGAACCCATTGTTAAGAACAAGAGACTGGCTTGTCGTGAAAGCAGATCTAGAGGATGGAAAGACTGTCTCCTGGGAGTAAAGATATTAATGTGGAGTTGGACTTGAAGAAGACTGTTGGAAATGAGAAAGAAGCCGTAGATTAATTTTCAGATTGGTACAAATGACGTGAGCAAATACTCATGGATGTGGAATTTTATGCCCAGTAATGGAAAATGCCTGAAGGGGAGGTTTGTGCCATTGTTAGTGGATTCCTTCCAAATTCAGAGGAGGGGGACAAAGATGTGGGATGTTCAGATTTGACAGATGGCTTCGGAAATGGTGCTAACAGGGAAGTTTAGTGCTGTTAATCACTGGAAAGCATTTGTGAGTAAAGAGCTTTTCTCAAGGTATGGATTTGGTGCTTTTTGGCCACCTTACTTTCTAACGCCAGATGTCTAGTGAATAATGAATTACTACATGTTGTGTTTTGAGTGTCTTCTCATTTAGCCATTTTTAGAGTTATACATGTTTTTGGTCTTGGGGTCTGGAAGGAGCTTTTGCCTCCTAATGATAGGATGGGGTGAAGAACCCACACAAGAATCATGTGGGTGCTTTTAAACCACACCATCCTTTCCTTTCTTCCTCTCCCCACTTATCTTAAGAAATAGACTTAAATATTTATCAGTTTCGCACCATTGGTTGATAATTCTGTGTATCGCTCCCTCTGTGGTTGGGGCATGTCTCCATGGTCTGAAATTTTAAAGGAGAGAAATATTCAGGGGTTTGGACATGTACTGAACAGCCTTTTCAGGACCAAATGGATTTTTTTTAATAGAAGTGACAGGTTTTGTGAACAACTGGGCTTAACTCAAGTGGTTTGATTCCAAGTTAAATGAGCTTTATTCAAATCGTGTGCTTACGTAACTATCAGCGATGGGCAAAGCCTCAACTGTTGAGTGCTAATTATACATTGTTCGTGTGTGTAGGACAGCTACTCTTCAGATACTTGTTATTATTTTCATTGAATGTCTCAAAGTACTGGTTGTAAGGCTTTTTTCTATTATTCCTATGCAACTGTCAAAATGGGGTGGTATTTAAAGAGACTCAGAACAAAATCCATAGTTAAAAAGTGACTGCTGCTATTCCTCTGTTCCTAACTCTGCACTATGTTGTTGCATGCTACGTTTTTAAGGTCTTTGAAAGGGAAATGCAGTTTTTGTTTACGTGGCATAGCCCCTCATGGTCCTCATTTTAACTAATTCTTTAAGAGAAAACAAGCCCATCCATTTTTAATTTAGTTCTGTAGTTCTGCTTCTACTGGTAGAAGAACATTGGTTTAGGATGAGTCTGCAATCCACGTGGGATTTATTTCACTGACTTGGAGATAGCATATATTTTGGCTGGAAACTGAAGCTGTGAAAGCTTTATTGAAATGGTTGTAATAAAGCTTCCCCCCTCCCTCCCCCAAGATTAAAAGCTATGAATAGATTTTATAGACTACAGTACTAATCAGTTGTTAGGAACCTGTCATTTAGCTTTTAAGTGTGTAATGATAACATAATATCAAGCTTCTGCAAAAGAATATAAAGGTCACATATATGATTCTGGGTTGTAATTTATAAACTGCTTTTCTAATGATTGCTGAAAAGAGCAATTCCTAGGTGTTAAGCACTCTAAACAGCATTCCTCTTAATTTTCTGTGAAAGCAGATGCCTAATTCATGGTTTTATTTTGTGTGTTTAGGTAGAAGGGGAAGGGAAGATGGGATAGGAGGCAGGAATTATGTGTTTTGAGACTAGAAAGTTGGGGGTTTAGTAGCTGAGATGTGACTCTTCGCTCACTCTGCATCTTAATTATTATAGTTGTGTTGGGCAATAAATGTAGGATTATAAGACAGATATCAACCTGTTTCCCCCAGTATTAGAACCCATTAATATTGTATACTTACTTGAGTTTTTATTTGAGAGTGCAAAAGTAAAACTTTGAGTTGAGGTAAGATTAAGGACACTTTCAGCTTATTTATCGTGTCCCCTATTGCAAAAATACATTATAGCTCGGGGTGAAGAAGCTGTAGCATAAGGTGGCCTTATCATCTCCACCTGTTGACGTGTTGTCAAAGGGTACGTTGTCTTTTTCTCCTTTTTTACCTATTGTACAGGAAATGAGAGCACCTAGACTTTGGCTGGCAGACTGACAGCAGAAAAGGCATTGTCAGATTTTGGTAGCCAGGCTCATGTGTGTCACCAGATAACTCATTGGTTCTGTTTAACTGGCTCGATTATCAACTAGGAGACATCTCTCTTGATTGAGACACTGGAGGTCAAATGAGGCAGCACAGTGTGCCATAAGGTTCTAGAGTAATGTCTGGAACCAGTGGGTATAAATATTGTTACTCCTAAGAAGTTCACACAAGACAGTATTATTTAAAGTAGAGATGTGTATTATAGGCCACACCTTGTAGTTTCACAGCTGTTAGGCTAAGCTGAAATTGTCTTTTATCTGAATGCTACATTTGAAGTGGATGGTTTAGGGTGGAATTTATGGTTTGTGGTTTGGTTTTTTTTGGGTGGGGGGGAAGGGAGCGATGATGGTGTCTTTATGTATGTATGTATGTATTTATTACTAAGGCACATCCAGATCAATTTGCTGCTTCTTCATCTCCTGAAGTCTGTTTTCTAAATCACTGAGTCAACGTAGAGGAATGAATAAATAGGTGTGACAGCACATGTTATCCCCAATCTGGACCCAAACTGACTTGAATGGCCAAAGAAGGCATTCTTGTGCTAGGCTGTGGTTTCCCATTTGTATGTGCCTGCGACAGTGTCAAGGCTGAAAAGAAGTAGTAGAAGAAAGCTGTTGTTTTTGTGTCCCTTTCTTCAGTGGCTAAGGAGCACTGCTGATGTGATACCATACTAGTTTGTGAAGTAACGGCTTGATGAATCACAGTTCCAAAGCCTTTTGACAGCTCACAAAGTTTTATGGTCACAACTCTGAGCTCTTTGAAAAGTATGACTTAACTGATTATTCATGTGCAACTACTTGAATATTTGGACAGATTGTCTTCTAAGCAAACTCTTTTGTTTATTTATAAATAGTTAATGGATTAAAATGCTTATTATGTATCTTGTGCTATGAATACTAATCTGTAGTCCTAAAATGTTCTAATTAGATGAGGATAAATGGTGTGCCTGCCTGTGTACCTGATGTTCAGGCAACAAGTATCGGTGATTACTGGTTTATTTATTTAGTTTCCTTTCTTTCAGACCACTTTTAACAGCACATCCTGTGCTGCTGGTTCTCTTGGAGGCATTACAATCACATCCATGAATGAGCTTAAGCTTATTCAGGGAAGAATGACATTCAGTTTGTTAAGTTTAACTATACAGATATCTGGGGCAGCCCTTTGCCTTGGAGCTGATCTTCTATCTGTGAGCACAAGTGGCCGTTGCACTTTCTTGTGGCTTGTGTGATGTAGGCATAATTGACCCAGCGTATGTTCTGGCACAAATTAGTTCAAAGTTAAAAGAACCTCTTTTTTCAAAGCTGTGATGCTACTTTCTTTGATTTCCTTATGGGCCTTTACAAGAGCTGTTATTGTTCACTTGCTTAGGGAAAGAAGGAACATAAATACTTGGCATCTGAAGGTGAACAAATTTGGTTTTCCTCTACCATTGTGTAACTGCTTTTTTTTTCTTTTTTTTTTTTTTTTTTGAGCCTGTTGCTTCAGGCATGAATTTCCCTCTGAATCTCCAAGATATTTTCAGACTAAAATTTGTGGAGGAGGGATGGAGTCAAACAAGTTCAGAAAAGCTTGAAGCTCAAGATCTGCAATAAATAACAATAATAATGATAGAATTCAGTAGTTCAGTCAAGCTTGAGATATAATTTGTTCCATTAATCTTACAGCTTTTAAAAAATATTCAGAATATTATACTGTACAGTTGTTTTCCATGTTCCTCCCTCTAATGTAGAAATGTACTTTAATATGCACTTAACCACTTAACATCATTAAAATGTGGGTAAAACAAAGCAAATCTAGTAATTAAAATCAATCTGTTAGTATACAGATTCAGTTACTGACTCTTTTGTAGCTAGTTAACAATTCTTTTGTTTTACACCAAATATGTCACAATGCACTGTAAGAACTCTTCAATATATACTAGTTGTGGATTAATTTACTCTTTGTTGTAGGTCAAATAATGGTAACAAGATGACTTCAAATTTAACCCGTAAGGTTTAATATCTTTTTAGAAATAGAGAGACAAAACCTCCACAGCATTCTAACTTAAAACCCTGGAAGGCAGTCAAGAAAAACACGAAATGGATATTCTTTTTTAACCTTGCTAAATTCTTGGTTTTACCAGCTCTGTTGCAGAGTTTTACAGTCTAATAATACTTTAGATAGAAAATGTCGTTTTACATTGGTTTTGAATTTGCCATCTGTTAAATTAATTAAAGGCATCTTTATCCTTCATTTATAAAACAGGAAAAACTAGTTTGAACTCAGTCTAGACTATGGTAGTTTATTAGGAGAAATGATACCAGTTTCTATACTTCTAATGCATTTTTCCATGTTCCATAGTGTATAGAAACTGGCAGCAGATGGGTTTGGAAGAAAATATATAGCAAGCCACAAGTGGAGAGCCTGAATATTAATTTTAGATTGTCTTTAGGTATTTTGGAACAGAAACCAGGTATGTTCTGACAAACAAATGAGGGATACAAGCCACTGAATTCACTGAGGAGCAGAATAATAAGACTGGAAGGATATTTAGTTGTAGGAAATGCAAGGTCATGAGTAAGAAATTTTGGAGCTGGAGGCTGTTAATTGGAAGTGACTGTCAGTCAGAATCTAAGGATTTGTTTGGTTTAAAATACTGGGAGACTGATGGCAGAATTTCACCTAGATGTATGCGAGAGAAATATTAAGTGTTGGTGTATTCAGAGTAGACTAACTTCCAAGGGCTGGTGTGCATGGTTTTTAAAAATGTCATTTAGAATTTGGATTATCAAGTCAACTACGTAATTCTACAACTCCTTATGTGTAGCAGTGTTTCTTGCTGGCTGATATGCTACATACTTGTGCAAATAAACGCGTGTACAAGTTTGAAAATGATGTTTGTGACAGAGCTGTCAGGGTGCTGATTAAAAAGACAGTATTTTCTTTTGTTTACACACTGAAAATAATGTTATGAGTCTTCATAAAATTTTCTGTATTACTGTGCCTGTGTCCATGCTGTGTCATCCTTCAGGAGATCTAGTTTGAAACAGTGACCATTGCCAGCTGCAACTGATACAAAAAAAGAAAGCAAGCGGAGCTTTCCCCGTTTATCAGGACTTCAGGGTGTGTTGCTCCATCTGCCACAGGCCAACTTCAAACTTGTCTAATTCAGAGTGTTCCTCTAGATCCAGCACAGTCTGGATTCAGGCCAGGACATGGAACTGCAGCAGCTTAGTGACACAGATGGATGATCTCCTGCTCTCAGTGGATAGAGGGCAGTCGTTAATTTTCATTCTCCTGGCCTTTTCTACAGTGTTTGATGCTTCTGGCCAGAAGTTGATGCTGTGTGGCCAGGAGGGAGTGGCAGGGTCCAAAGTAAAGTGCTAAAATGGCTTGGCCTTGTCCTCAGTGATCGGTCTACCGGCTGGTGACGCACTCCTGGTTTTGAAGCGTTGCCAATCATAAAAGGAAATTAAGTAATTGGAAGTGATATCTGCAGGATTTCGTTGTTGCCTCTGCATCAGTGAACATATTAGTGATGCTAATTGCTATTCTGAGTTGGGTAATGCTTATTTGTGTGGGAGGGCAGCGCTTTCACAGGACTGAATTGTAGGCTGTGTAATGAACTCCTCTGGGAATGGAGAGCTGCCGTGTATTTTGTGCTTAGAGTTGATGATGGAATTTCTTACATTTTGCATTCTTTAATGTGATAATACAGACACAAGCATATTTAAAAAGGAAAAAAAAGAAAGCGACAACGATGATTCCACGTTGAAATAAATAATTTTCTTTGATATAGCCCATCTAAAGAAATACTGTGAGGCAAAGAAAGCTCCTATAGGAGCTGAATTTTTAAGCTTCCTTTAAAAAAATATTTCTAATCTGTTTGCTACTTGTAGATTTTTTTTTTCAGAAAATTAGTTTTGTGTTGAACTCAAACTCAGAAGATGAGGTCTCAAAGTTTGAGGAAGCTGTGCTCTATTTTTTTTATTATGTTTAAGGTTTTAATAATTTCTATAAAGTACAAAATTAACATATGTAACCCTATTGCTAGGATAGTAGCTAGGATTTTTGGCTGAGGGAAATAAATTAAACATAGGTAAAGCACATAATAAAACTGACGTCAGTGGCAAACCTGTGAACTTCTGTGAGATCAATTTCGCTGTAAATGTGTTTTGGCAAGAGCTGTGCTGGATGTGAGCTACTGTCTTGTGGAGTATTTTCAAAGCCGATTTTGTGAATCCTAATGAGCTGGGAAAGAGGATAGAGGCCGCGTGCTCTGGTGGGTGCAGTATTAGATTTGGAGCTTGAATCATAGAATTGCCTAGGTTGGAAAAGACCTTCAAGATCATCGAGTCCGATCATTAACCTAATACTGACAAGTGCTGGACTAAACCTCATCCCTAAGCACTAGGCCTACACATGTTTTAAATACCTCCTGGGATGGGGGCTCCACCACTGCCCAAGGCACCCCATTTCAATGCCTAATAACCCCTTCAGTAAAGAAACTATTCCTAATACCCAATCTAAACTTCCCTGGCACAACTTTTGGCTGTTTCCTCTTGTCCTATCACTTGTTACTTGGTTGAACAGACCGATCCCCACCTGTCCACAGCCTCCTTTCTGGTAGTTGTAGAGAGCGATAAGGTCTCCCCTCAGCCTCCTCTTTTCCAGGCTAAACAACCCCAGCTGGGAAACAGAATGCTGTTCTTGTTCCTGACCCTGAATGACACCAAGTAATTTGCCTTATTTTACCTTGAATAATATTTTCCTGAAATGTATTTTAAGATTCAATAGTGAAAAATACTAAACAATCACATAAAGGAGAAACTTCAGTTTATAACTTATCATTCTCAGTGTAGCTCAAGTCAGCATCAGAACTGTTGTTCCAAAACCCCCCAAGAAACAAGCTAAAATAAAAATGTAAATTTAATAAAATCATTCTTTTAGCATGTATTTTGGGCTCAACTAATGTGGATCGCATAAACAGGATATATGTGGAGGCAAATGTGCTTTTGCAACTGTTGCCTTTATTTGGATATGCTAAAAATAATTGATTTCTAATGAGAAAACTTATCAAGATGGTATTTAGTGCTGGACATTTTTTACAGTTTAAAGCTTAAAGTTATTAATACTCTGGTAGGTTATTTGGAGATCTGCTTGTCTAATGCCAAGAGCTGTAACTCTTTGCTAATGAAATTTTCATCCTGTTTCCTGAATTATCGTGTTAATACTAATGTCCAATTAGAATTAATAACAGACCTTGCCTTGGGACCAGAAGTGACTGAAAAGTAGCTTTAACGAAACCTTAGATTTTAACATTCTATGACCAGATATTTATTTGCTTGTGTGATTAACCTGCATGCACACCATGGCCCTTTTTTATTTGACTTGCTTGTCAGAGCTTCTGTTGGAGTGGAAACTGGCTGTTCTGTAGTCATTGGATTGGCAGTGTGGAGAGGTGATGTTTGTTGCTCAGACATGGTTCTCTGCTTTCATTTATAGTTCTTGAAGGTTTTGTTACTGCTCTTGTTGCCCCACTCTTGCGCTTTTATTCACTTGTTTTAAATTCATCTTGAGCCATCTGATACAGGACCATGTCATCTTGTGCACTTGCACAGAATTCAGTACAATGGGGTCTGGTTACTAACTGGAGCTTTTGCGTGCTCACACGATACAGAACATGAGTAATAAACGCACAGCTGTAATAGCAAGTAGTGTTCACAGTGTGCAATACAGTGCAATGACAGTTAAGCTCCTATGTGCTGTTTTGATTCCTACTGAATGTATTTGAGAAGTCATCATTCTTCTTTCTTTGCCTATGTGGTTTTGCCCAGAGGTGCTCTCTCTATTCTGGTGTAAGTTCTAATATCTTAACTAACTTCTTAAAATACAACCAGTCAGGTAACATTGAATAATATTCAGAAATGGACTGATCAGCAGTCTACAAGATTTTTCCAAGAAAGCTTGAAGTGCCCTATGGAGAAAACTTAAAGCCTGATGTTAAGCACATGAATTTTGAACTTTGAGTTAAACATGCAACAAACATGCAACCAAAGAAACCAAACCAGCCAACTGAATTCCCTCATTAATTAATAAATTCACTTTCACCAAAATCTTGGCATGTTTACATGTTTCTTTTGCTTCTTGCACATTTTCAATTATTATTTGCTCATAGAACACTTCTGCTTATCAGTCCATCCTTGTACCAATTTTCTTCTGTCTTATATTGGTAATCATAAGAATTTTGACAAATTGTGCTGTTTGGACCACATTCAAAGTTTTCTTTTCAGTAATTTATTGAATTGGGGGGTGGAACCTTTTGGAACAGGCGTATCTGGATCAGTCTAACATCTTTCTCATGCAGCTTCTAAGTTAGGCAAATGTATTATCATGAGACTCATGACAAATGGGTCTACATTAAGGTAATTTATTGTCCTGAGACCAATTTATTTATTTATTTATTTTTCTCAAAGTAAACACATGTTGCTCCTCAGTAGCTCGCTGAAATAAGATGTAATTGTGAGTCATGGTGATCTTTGATTGGAAATCTTTTGCACGCAGTGGTAAGACTTACTATGTCCCTATAAGAAAGATAAAAATAATGGGAGAAGAGATAGAATCATACAATAATTTAGATTCAAAAAGACCTTTAAGATCAAGTCTAACCGTTAACCTAGTTCTGCCACGTCCACTACTGAACCATGTCTCTCAGCACCACATCTGTTTTTTAACTGCCTCCAGGGATGGTAAACACTTCTCTGGGCAGCCTGTTCCAGTGCTTTACAACCCTGTCTGTGAAGAAATTTTCCCTGCTATCCAATTTAAACCTAATCTGGCACAACTTGAGGCTGTTTCCTATTGTCCTATTGCTTGTTACCTGGGAGGAGAGACAAACCCCCACCTCACTACAACCTCCTTCCAGGTAGTTGTAAAGAGCAAGAATGTCTCCTGAGTCTCCTTTTCTCCAGGCTGAACAACCCTACTTCTCTCAGCTGCTCCTCCTAAGGTTTGTTCTCTAGGCCCTGCACCAGCTTTGTTGCCCTTCTTTGGACCCACTCCAGCACCTCTCAATGTCCTTCTTGTAGTGAGGGGCCCAAAACTGAACACAGTGCTCAAGGTACGGCCTCACCACTGCTGGGTACAGGGGGATGATCACTTCCCTAGTCCTGCTGGCTACACTATTTTTAATACAAGCCAGGATGCTCTTGGCCTTCCTGGGCACACTGCTGGCTCCCATTCAGCTGACTGTCAACAAAAGCCCCCAGGTCCTTTTCTGCCAAGCAGCTTTCTAGCCACTCTTCTCCAAGCCTGTAGCATTGCTGGGGGTTGTTGTGGTCCAAGTGCAGGACTTGGCACTTGGCCTTGTTGAACCTCATACAGCTGGCGTCAGCCCATTGAACCAGCCTGTCCAGATCCCTTTGTAGAGCTTCCCTACCTTCAAGCAGATCAATGCTCCTGCCTAACTTGGTATTGTCTGCAAACTTACTAAAGGTGCCCTTGATCCCCTTGTCCAGATCATTGATAGAGATATTAAAGAGAAGAGGCCCCTGTACTGGGCCCTGGGGAACACCACTTGTGATCATCTGCCAACTGGATTTAACTCCATTCACCAACACTCTTTGGGCCCAGATGTCCAGACAGTTTTTTACTCAGTGAATTATGTGCCCATCCAAGCCATGAGCAGTCAGTAACACTGGTGCTGTTTGAAAGAGAAGGAATCTCAGGACTAGTGTTTGGTGGGCTATCCATCTACCAGTTCAAATTTCCATAGATTTGGTTTTGAGTGAAAGATCTGGAGAAAGTAGTGCTGTATGAGTCTTAGTTTTGATGTTCAAGTATTGTATTTTCATGAAATCTTCTATATGTTGTCTGAACCTGTAGATGTTTTAGGTGGCTGAAAACAAAGCTTTATACTGTTTGTATTTTGGTTTTATTTTTTTCAAAGCAGTTGGAAGATCTCTTATTGCACAACATTTGTAATGATGTTGCAAATATATTTTTTTAAATGCTAGATCTCTTGAAGCATTAGATGCTATTTTGTTAATGAAGCAAGATACAGTGAAAGGGTGTACTAAAACCAGCAGTGAATATGGGAGTACAGAGAAGGCCAGTTAAGCTTATTTATGAAGTTAAAGGAGTGTGTATTTTTTTTTCCTGTTACTTACATACCTCCTCTTCCCTCCCCATGGTTTCTTTAATTTTGGAAAAAAACCACAACATGCTCTGTATAATTGGTTTTGAATAAATTTACATGGTTTGATAAATGAATGTTGTCTGTAGATTATTTTTGCTTCTGAAGGACTGGTGCCAAGTTATCTAGTTGAATGTATATTGAATTATGTTTTTCATGGAGCATCTTACGTGCAGCTTTCAGCTCCCCTAATGTTGCGTTGATTTAATCTACTGCCCCCGCCCCAACTTTCATTTTCTGCTTATACTTTTTTTTTTGCATCTGATACATAACATCTTGAAGTACTCGTCTTGTGTGTGGAGAAATGCTGGTTGAGCTGATCTGTAGCGAATTATGATTATAGTAATAATAAAGAGTGTATTTATCTAAGCTGCGTGGGTGGTAGTGTGCTCCTCTAGTCAGATCTACTGATTTCTAGAGGCGAGAGCTGTGCAGACAACAGGACAGCTGCCTGTATAGGCCATTTGCTTGCAAGGTTTCTGGGGGATTCTTGCTGCTTTGTTTTGACAGCAGAGATCCTATGGGCATTACTTGTAAGAGCAATGGTGAATTTTAGAAAAAGCTTATTTCTTCATAACTAGGACTTTCCAAGGAGAAGTGGATGAGTTATGAAAAGTACTATTTCCCCCCCACACACATATATCCAAAGAGTTTGACGAGTACGAAAATTCATTGTCAAATGAATCTTCAAATTATGCTTGTTTTCTTTCAAAATATTCTGATGCGGATGGTGAAACTCCTATAATCTTTTACTTTTAATCAAGTGTTTCCTTATTTTGTACTGTCAAAAGAAATTGTACTGCAATCCAAATGCATTAGTTGCTCTGGGAAGATTTGTGTCCCTTCCCTGTTTGTATCAGAGGCTATTCAAGAACATTAAATGTTGTGAACTTTTAGCACTGTTGCAATATCTTGACAGTTGGTAGTGCTCCTATTCTTTTTTTTCTTGTGTTTCTGTGATTTTTTTCACTCTTTTCAGTAGAACTTCTCTAATAATGCTTGTGCTTTTAGCATGTCTGTGTGCAAGGTGAAATGAAATGGTCAGTGAAAGAAAACTCAGCTTAGGGTTACACTTTCAGTTTTCATCTAGACCGCCAACATGGTTAGTTATGGCATGATCAGGCATAAGTTCAATTGCAGCAGCTCTGATGGTAATTAGTAAAGCTGACATAACTCAGGTTTGGCTGAGACACTGAACTTGAAGTTACTTTTGACTCTTCATGTCAACTTTGTCCCCTCTATACTTATTTTTTGCTCTGCTGTTAAGCCATGGTGCTTCCTGTCAGATCATTTGATCACACCTTGATAACTATTGTTCTTTCCACTGGTCTTACAATGTGCAATCATATCTTGTCGGTTTCAGAAGGCACATTTCTGGTCTTTTTTGCTTTGTCAACCTTCTGAGCCCCACAACAGTTCATTTTCTCCAGTCAGAGGGTGTGCTTTCCTAGGCTGCTACACAAGTTTGAGATGTTTTTCTGTGTAACTGACTTGTCATTCTTCCTGAAGCTCTACTTTAGTACTCTTGTTGCAAAGATCAAAGAAAACTTTTACAAAGGTAACTCCGGCATGTTAACAGCTGTCATGCTGTTTAGAGTCTCTTGTGGTTTTTCTGTTTTTCACTATTTTTTTTCCTATATGTTCACTGGTTTTCATTGTATGCAGAATGTTACCTCTATAGAGCTGTCTTCTGTGGGTTTAGCACACAGACGTCTAAATTAATGACTTGCACTTACAAGTACTATCATAATGTAAAGAAATTTTTAGAAAATTCAGATGTCTGCAGCTGAACCAAGCTCACAAGTTGCTGGTGGTAGTGTAGTAAGCTTTGGGGTTTTCTTTGTGTGTAATGTGAGGGGAATGTACCCTGGCTAAATTTATCAGTATTTTATTGAAAAGTGGTTCAGTAGTTGGCTGGGACTTTGCAATTCTGCAGTGTAAGATAACCAGTGATAGACAGGAAAGGTGTTGCTTTTGAATGAAACTCTGCATATTTAAGCCAGGCAAAGTTCTGGTCCACTTAATAAAGGAAAAACTGGAGTAAAAGATCTTTTCGCTGAATCTAATTGAATTAGCCTCGTATAATTCTTACAGCATTAAAAACACTGTAATTTTAAATAGATTTATAGGCATTGTTTTATCTAGATGCAGCAAGATTTATGTGTATCTATATTCTGAACTTTTATCTTTGAAATATTTTTTGTGATAATTGCATTGAACTAAATTACCTACTTGCCTGAAGCAATAGTTTTAAACTTTTAACTGTAAAAAATTCCTTCTAAAATGCTTTTTTTGATAACATCTGTCATGATTGCTTTTTTTTTTAGTGCTTAGTATGAATCAAAATAGTAGAGATTTAGAGGATATACCTTTAAGTTAATACCTTAACATTGCCTTTGCAGGTACATGATGCTGATTGATGGCAAGAATGAAGTTTATATGATTGATAGAGACAATTCTATTTTTCACGTATCTAACCTGGAATTTCCATTTCGTAAAGATCTTCGCACACATCTAACAAATACTCTTCTGGATGGAGTAAGTAGCATACTGTATAATTATTGTAACAATTTCAGTACTGTTTGCTTTTGTTCAGAAAGGGGACCAAGTTTTTCGGCCTAAATCAGTGAATCATGAGATTTCAGGACATTCAGTTTTTGGCTGAATCGAATTCTGTAAGTCATTTCTTATCTGCAGACTAGTAATGATGACTGCTCTGGGGGGAGCTGTTTGTCTTTGAAATAAATGAAAGGACTGAGATGACATTCTCAGAATACGAGAAAAGGCTTGAAGATAATCTAAAGAAATTATTGTGGAACTCATCTCTTGTTATAGCTTTATATTTTGCTGCAGTAAACATGGTCAATTTGATCCAGTTAATGTAAATATTTCTAAAATTTGATAAAATGTGTATCATTTTTGATAGACTTTTGTGAATTGATGTCTTTGCTTCTGTCACTCTTATTTTCAGCTGATCTGAATTAGTGACTGATTTTAGAAATGGCTTAATTATATTTGTTTCAAACATTTCTAAGTTTGTCATGCTAATTTAAGTTACGCAGACTTGCTAATGAACTTTTAAAGCTAGTTGTGAAACAAGCTGTAAAACATATTTGTTGTTTGAAGGCTGGCCTGTAGTATTCTTAGTAATCTTTTAAGAACAGTAGACACAAGAGGAGATTATTCCTTTCTTGACCTTCGTATTTTACATGAGCAAAAGAGCTTTGTTAGCTCTTACACTAATTACCTGCCAATGTAGAAGAACACAGTTTCCTATCGTGTTGCAGGAGCATTGGAGGCTCTCTACATGGCTGTCACTCTTGCTTGCTCAAGTGCTGAATATCTGAGATGATCTCCCGTATCGGTTTTCTGAAGCCTGATACGCCTTTCAGACACAGGAATGTCGTGGATGAATATGTTTGACACAGTTTGATTTATCAACAATTCAGGATTTATTAATGAAACGAGATAAATCAGAGGCTGATTTTAGCAACATTTACAACAAGTGATTTGTACAACAGCATTTATAACAAGTGATTTAGCAAAACAGTGACTTAATTACAGGTTTGGGGATGAAAACATTCACACTAACTTACAAGGTATCTCCAACCAAACCATGTGTATGTACATAAACAACCAAACCATGTGTATGTACATAAACAAAGCATTCAGATGCAGAAATACTTGGCAAGTGAAATATGTATATGCACACGCTCATAAAAGCAAATGCATAAAATCAAACACCTAGATAGGTAGAGAGGTGGGTGTCCTGGTTTGAGTTAGAACCAAACCAGTCCTGTGCAGTGGTTTTACTTTTCATCGGAGTCTCTGCTAACTAACTGCACTTTCTGAAACTAACAGCATGTTTTTGCAGACAATGTCCGCTTCCAGCAGTGATAATGCTTGATGTTTAGAGTTACTACCAAAGGTCGTGGTGCAGATCAAGGTCACTGCTAACTTGTGTGTACCACATTGCGGCGTGCAGAAAGTGAAAGGCCGCACCTGCAGGGGGGAGAGGACAGGACAGGTGACCCTAAACTGACCAACAAGGTATTCCATCCCATGTACATCATATTCAAGATAAAGCTGAGGGATCACAAGGGTCTCTCCCCCTTAACTTCCCTTGGGGCCTCCTCTGCCTTCTTAGACCCTTCCCTTTGGCCTTTTTTTTGTTCTTGGCCTTGCCTTTGGTGCTGACTTGTGTGTTCCTTAACCCAACTCCTGAACCTGGTTCCTGTCAGCTGCTGAGTCCCGTCTGGGACTTTCCTGGTATCTGCTTCACAGCCTCAGTGGTGACAGTGATGTAATTGCCATGAGGGAGAGGTTGGCTTCGATACTGGTTTTGTGTATATTTGTATATATCCCATTTTATTATTATCTTCATTAAAGCTGTTTTAGTTTTCTTTTCTAATCTGGAAGCCTCTCTCTCATTCCCCTCCTCTCCCATTTGGGAGGGGGGCCAACCATAAGTCTCTCGCCCTTATCCTCTTTCTCTTCCTCTCTTTGAGGGGGA
Source organism: Eurystomus gularis (assembly GCA_013400335.1). NCBI lineage: Eukaryota > Metazoa > Chordata > Aves > Coraciiformes > Coraciidae > Eurystomus > Eurystomus gularis. The sequence goes on along the minus strand of VZZY01023742.1, from coordinate 412,286 downwards.
AAGAGGGGTTAACAGAGAGCATCTGTTACAGGTCTAGTGGACTGAACCTAAACCTTGGCAGATTTATTGGCGCCCAGTGTGGGGCTGTAAAAAAACGAGTGAGTTTTGGTAATCACACTTTGACCCTCTAGTTGATGGATCATTTTTTGAATAGGAACTACAGAGTCTTGGTTGGTACGATATTGTCGTTGATGCACTGTTTCAGTAGCAGTTGGCACCTTTTTGATCTTCAGCTTTCATCCACCCCACAGCAGTAGACTTATCTGAAAGGTCAGGCAAGATAGCCAGCTGTTCAGTGTCCTCAGTCTGTACAGGTGCTATGCCAAAGACCCATCGATACCCTTTTGGGTCCTTATAATAGCCTTTCTTGAGAAAACCTACAACAACTGTTGACCTACAACAGATGCTCTCTGTTAACCCCTCTTTCCCCCCCAACAGAGGAAGAGAAAGAGGTTAACAGAGAGTGTCTGTTGTAGGTTTGGTGGACTGAACCTAAACCTCAACAGTGAATAAAAGAGACTAGCTTGGTGCAAAATTTCCACCTTCAAGCTTAGAGTAAAAGCTCACAAAGCACTGGCATTTCTTGGCAGGTGGGAGTGGAGTCTTGAGGAGATAGTCTCTTCCAGGCCTTGTGTTAACTTCATCAGCAGGTGATCCTGAGAGGCATCCCAGCTCAGGGGAGATGCTAGATGTAGCCCACTGCAATCCAGGAGAGCTCCAAGGGTCTCATTTTGAATCACTGTTTATAGGGTCTGAGATAATTGACTTTTGTCAGGTACTTTTCCATTTTGGCCTAACTCGAGTGTTGCAATATCCTGTTTTGCACATGTCCAGGACGTCGAGGATCTTGGGGTCCTTGGCCCTTGGGGCCCCAACCCAAGGACAAGTGTGTCAGGTCATAAGAAGGTTGACTGACCATCCAAGACAATAAGGAGGGGAGTAGGAACCAGGTGTGCCACAGGGGCACCTCAATGCTGTGGTCCACTGCAGGAGGTAATTATCATTGTCCCCAGAGAACAGGGGAGGCAGGAGGCAGGAGCATTTAGGGGGTACCTTAACGCTGTGGTACCCAGCCTTTCACAACCTGTACTTTTCCAATGGATTGCTCTGGGGCCCTGGGAGGGGAGTCGTACCCTGTACTGAGTGACCCATGAGTGGGGGGAGTCATGCTGCCACAGGGCGACAATGCTGCTGTTGTTAACTTTCTTCCCTTTCTCAGCCCTTTGTTTTCAGTATTCTCGAAATGTTGCTTCTGTGAATGATCTGTCTTACTGCACACACGTTTAGATGTGAAGCATGCATCAATCAAATCTATGAGGATAATTATTGCAAGGAGCAATGTACTGTCTCAGGGACAGAGGATCAGATAGACCAGGGGTCCTCAAACTACAGCCCGCAGGCCGGATACGGCATTCTTTTTCCTGTTTTTTTGTGCACTACTACAAATAAAATATGTGCAGTGTGCATAGGAATTCGTTCATTTTTTTCCAAACTATAGTCCGGCCCCCGACAGTGTCTGAGGGACAGTGAACCGGCTGCCTGTTTAAAAAGTTTGAGGATCCTCAAAAAGATAGAGGAATATTTTCTAGTGCTTCTACTTCACTGAAAAATTGAGAGCATAGTGCAAGAAATTCCATACTGTCAGCTCCAAAGTGGTTGCGCAAGCTGTCATGTCTGGTAGGAGCCTCTTCAGCCAGGCAGCTTACTAATGATGTACATAATAATATTCGTAATGATATACATTAGGTTCCCTACTGTTGAGAGAAAAAACCTGGTACTATTTCCCCCCTCCTTGCTCTTTCTAACACTCTTGAGAAAGTAATGACTTGCCAGTGTCCATATGGTGCAATCCTAGATGTTCTTTAGGGAAGCTGCTGCTCTCTCTCTTTTTTTTTTTTTTTTTTTCAGAAANTTTTTTTTTTTTTGTCATTTCAAAACAGATGATTTAGTAAGGGTGCTATTACATACATGGTGGAAGACAGGGATGCACATATATTGAGATATGTGCATAAATGTGGCTGTAGGGCTTGGGAGAAAGGCTCTCATCTGTTCTGTGTTCTATTTCCCAGATTTAAAGTGTCTTAAGAATAAACTAAGTTTTCTCAGTTACCCAGGACAAGGACTGTATTTGTTCACTTCACTTAATTTGTTGTTTTGTAAAAGTTTGACTGTTATATGCATTTCAGTATTTCACTTTGTTGGCATAAAAGTAGTCATATTGTGATCCTCCCTCATTTTTTTCATTAACTGGAAAGCAAAATGACATTAAGTGAACAAGTATTGGTTGAATGAAGTACCTTGAGATAAAGTAAAACTTTTCAATGTATAAATACTTCTTTTTCATAGTACAGATTTCTAAATTTATTTAAGTATGGTGAGTTAAGAAAAATCTGATGGAATATTTTCAATGGAAATTCCTTTAATCAGATTTGAGAATAAAATTTGCCCATTTGACGCATCGGAGCATCTTAACTTTGTAATTGAATATTTGTTTAATGTTGGTGCCAAATGATAATTTCCATGACTGTTCCTTTACTCTGGATATATGCATGATTTTTCTTTTGTTTTTTTTAATTTATAGGGAAAAAAGTTTGGCTTTTTTGTGTTAACATGTTTTGCTGATTAGTGCTGAAGGGCTGTTGAAGTTAATTCTTTAATTACAGGTTGAAGTTATTCATGCTTATTGCCCTTGAAGTATCTTTCTTTCTTTCAGAGAATGAATGTATAGAATGACGTGGCCCAATTTTCATTGCTTTACAGTAATCTTAAAAAGTACAAGAAGGAAGGAAAGATAAAACAGGTATCAGTGTCAAGCAGCAAAACAACTACATTTGTTAAGAATACAAAAGGTTTGGTAATTTCCCCAAACTTTATTTAGAATGACAGCGTATATAAAACTTTCATGAAGGCAATTTCCATGAATTCAGTGATCTAGTAACTTGCTTTAAGCCTTCTGGTGTAAGCTTTTCATGTGGTTGTCTTTGAGAATTTCAAATGCGTTTACAGTTCACTTCAGGCTGAAATTACTTGCAAACAGTTTTTACTCTGATCAGTGTCTTGGGTGATGAGAAATCTCCTGCAATACTCCATGCTCATCTCCAGCTCTTCAGTTGAGATTGTTCTCCTGGCATGGAAGGAAGTTTTCTGCAAAGCTTGTTAAAGCTGATTTGAATACTACCTACAGGTGACTAGTATAACATGAACTATTCCTTTAGAAGCCATGTGTTTTGCATCCCTACTGCTGAGTGAATGCATAGATTTTTATTCAAATGTTTTGGCTGTTATGCAAGAAAACTAATTAATTATTTTCTTGGAACTTTCTTGGCATTCTGCTTAGCTTGGAAACAGTTGAGTAGGAAATGCAAAGGCATCCTTAGGCTTGAAATACTTTCTACAATTTTAATGCAATTTTAAATTTATTTTATTTATATAAAAAATAATGTTCCCCCTTGAAGACTTAAGAGAGTCAAGGACTTCAAAAGTGGAGAATGAGATTGAGATTGATTTATGTTTTAATGTCAGTACAGACCTCACTTGTAAGCTCTCTCAGAAGTGGCATAACTTGTAACTGGAGTTTGCAAAGGCTGGTACTTTGTGCAAAATAGATTAAGGGTTTTTTTTCAGAAAAAGCTCTTTTCATTCCTGAAATACAGCAGTGACTAGAATTGTGTTAAAAGTAAACAGGCAAAGACAAGGCAAGGCACAGGAGGAAAAGGAACAGATGTGCAATTAGATCTGATTCCATAACTTTGTGTCAACAAAAAATCCATTCTGCAAGTGGCTGGTAGAATTAGATCCTTTTCTTTGTGATTAAATTTTGGCTTATTTTAAGTTCAAGTTGCTTGCTAGGTACACGATTCAAGGAAAAAAGTCCATGAGCTGTCAGTGCAGCGTTGTTCTTTTGGTACTTGTCCAGCTGAAAGCTCTTAGCATGGTTGGTGTTTCTAATATGCTGTAAGACTGTGCTCTGCAGCACCAGAAGATTAAGAAAAGCAGTTCAATACCAGCACAGTTTTGCCAGATTACATTGAAGAAACTGGCCACTGGACCTTGTTCTGCAAGCCTGCAGGTTAAGCTAGTGTCTAAACTAGCCTTGTAGTATCAGGTTATTGCTCAGATCAGAATGAGTGAGTTTGAATGGGATCAGTTCTCACATACTACATTTCCCCAACAGTCTCTGAACTTGCCTTTGAGGTCTCCTGAGTATTTTTCAATTCTCCTAATTTCAAGGAAGACTCTGAAATCAGACTGTTAAATTTATGATGTGTTAGAGTACTTCTAATCTGAATTGCTGTTATGATCGCTTTTGCAGCTTTTGCCTTGTGACAGTTGTACTGGCGTAACTAATGGAGCAGTGAATGTTGTTGTCATGATGGAGATGAGCAGCACAGGAATTTGTCATCTCTACTTCTAAGGCATATTGTGCTATTGTTTATTTGCTCTGGTAGCTGGGATTGCAGTCAGGATGTGAAAAGAGAACAAGAGGTAGGGGAGGAAGAAAAGTGAGGAAAGAGGCTAGTTTGACCAGTAATAGAGTCCGGAAGGTTTATACGTGTCTGAACTACAGAAAAAATAAAATCAATTCCATGTTACAACTGAACATTCCAGAGAAGGTTTAAAAATCATTCTGAGTTTTCTTGGCTGTATTAAACTGAATATCCAGTGATGCAGATTTTTAAAATTAGGCATAAAATCTTGTAATACCAGGCATTAGAGTGTTTTCAGGGTTCTGCATACAAATGATAGCTTTACGTCAGAGCTGAGGTACTGAATATGCATGCTGAGGAAATGAGTCCTTAAGCCTTAAATATGTGTTCACTTGAATGCGTTTTAAAAATCTGTTTCACCTGTTAATGCAATTGAAACTTTAAAGAAATATGGTCGCATGCTTTTGTTTCATTATTGTTTCACCTGATTACTATCAGGAATTCTGGGTAGTTTGCTTTTTTCCCCCCTTTTTTCTGCATTGTCTCTTTACACACTCTTCCAAGTTTGAACATCTTGCCTTTTTTCTCTCTTAGGGTGTACCTACTCCATCTGTTCTTGCAGTTAGCTATAAAATTTATTGTCAAAGAAAGCAGTGTTGCATCTGCTGTTCCTTTGATAGCTCACCAGTGTCTTACTTAAATATTTAAAAGGAACAGAATGGCATTTTCTTACATCACTTTTATGGAGATTTTTTGCAAGGGTTACTTGACAGTACCTGTGTAGAAACGATTTGTAGAGTTAAGAATAAGATATTGTGATGTTGTGATTTATTTTATTTTTTTCCATGATATAGAAATGTATAAGGTCAGTTGAGGTAGGAATTCACAACACCCATGAATGCTGCATTTGGCTGTGAAAGCCCAATCTCCGTCTCAATATTGTGTTCACAGAGATAAGGTTCCAAAATATTAAGAGGCAGCTTATAGTCCCCAGTGGTTTATGAGAACAAGTTCAGGTCTTCTAGTTTAGTTTTAAATGCTTCAAGTGTTGTGTTTGCTTTAAAACAAATCTATGTTTTTACAACAGCTTGTTTTTTTTTTTCAAAGCCAGGTGTGATTATATACTAGGTACAATTCAAGAAGTTTGGTGTGTGTACAGACTGAAAATCATTACAGATTGAAAGTCTCATTACATTGAGACTCTTGTTTGGTTTTACTTTGTAGAAGTAATGGATTCTAAGAGAAGTTAAAAGTTGTAAACCATAAAAATGGTACTGACCTAACAAGAAACAAACTAAAGAAAGTTAATTTTAGTTGATGTGAGGTTCTCTTTAGGAATAATTCTTGAGCTCACAATTTTGTTTTCATCATGTTGTAGTGAAATATTTTCACCTTTTCCAATTCTTTAATCACGTATGTGTGAATTTGGAATTTTAACTTGATATTGGCAGCAAAAAATCCTTAGCTGATACAAATGACTTATTAGCCAAGAACTGGGCAGGGGGGAGAGGGAACAGGGAGGAGACTGATTGCATTTAGAGAACTTTATTTCAAGGTTGTCTCTGAAAAGATGTACCAGTTGGTTGAACCTTACTGTTTTCAGTTATGACTACTTCATATGAAACTAGGTATTCTTTGTTAGTTTATCAAACTAATAAAGTATGCCTAATTCGTAATACAGGAAACATGAGTTACAGATGTAAGCACCAGCATGTAAGATGTATATATTTTTGCATGTACCATTAAGTTCAGGGAACACTTTTGTGTTTGAATGCTCATTGTTAATAGCCTTTCTTCTAGCTTACGTATTTTCAAGATGGTTTACCAGTGTATGTATCGAATGGTAACTAATTTCATGTTATACAGATAGTAACAGTGTTATTTGCATTTGAAGGAACCATACTGTTTAGGCACAATGCAACGTTCAAGCAAATTGCAGTTGTCACTGCTGCCTAGAATGCTGTTAACATGAAAAGATCCAACACGAGCATAGAAAATGGATGTTAATGCTTGTTCTTTACTTCCTTGCTGTTGTACTGCTTATTGTAGGCAAGATTTCCAAAAGTGCTTGAGTGACTTAGGATCATAGCTCTTACTGAGGTTTCAAAAACTCATTATTCACTCAAGAAAGGTAGTGATTTTGAAAGCTGTGGGGAAACTAATGTGTAAATGTTGCAGATCAGAATGTTGAGCCTTGATACAGCTTCCTGGCTTCTTATTGAATGCTTCGTGAGAGACATTAATACTCTTTATACTCTTGACCTATTGTAAAGTCTTTTTCATAATAAAGATGTGGCCAGTGTTTGATTGCATCACACTTACAGGTATGTGCACCGAGTACAAATATGTTGACGTTCTTCTATATCCATGAAAGAAATGTAAATGTTGTCTTTTTTCTTTTAAGGAAATGATCATCGACAAGGTTAATGGACAGGTTGTCCCTCGGTACTTGATATACGACATTATTAAGTTTAATGTAAGTACTTTCAGTTTTATTGCTTTTATCATTAGTTATTGATTCTCATTTCCATTTTAATCTTATTTGTATAAGTAAGAGCTTCAGAGTAAATTGAAACACCAAAAGTGTTTGGGTATTTTGTAACTCAGTAACAAGTCATACACCAGAATTAAGATTGAAAGCAGCTTTATAATAGATGTTATTTCCACCTGCTCAAGGAAAGATGGTGCTTTGAAACACTGTCGGAAAATTGCCCATTTCTAGAGCATGTTTGAATTATTTAGGCAGTGAAATTGAGAAAGGATGGAGAAGTTAGTCTCCAAGTGGTGTATTTGTTACCAGACCATCACAGTGCTCCTTGTTAGGTATCAGGGAACTGGTCCTCTGTTAAGTCCTCAATAGCAGACTCTCTTGTTTATACTGTCTGTAGGGCAAATATGTAATAAAGATATATACTGTGAAAGTTGTGGAAAAGGAGAAGCCTCTGTTGACAGCTGGGAATAAAGTCTTTGTAGTCACAAGAAAGATCTGTTAAACAGTACAGAAAATAAGAAACTTTTTTTCTTTAAAGCAGCTTTCAAATATGGTAAAAGGTGTGAATGTCACCAAAGGGCTCTTGTATCTTATCTTTTATAATTTTTTTTTCTTCTATTTTTCCCCCCAAAAGGAATTTTATATGTGCAATTCGAAGTTAGTCAGGGGTGTTACGACAGCATCTCCTACTGGGGCTTATTTGAAGAACTGACTTTGACAATATGTTCCACTTGTTTTAGCCCTTATTATGGAATAAATTTTCTAGTGATTTCTCTGTTATATCAAAGGAAGAGAAAATGTTCTTCAGGAAGGATCAATTTAACCATCTATATTTTAAAAACAATATTTAAAATAATTTTGTGAAGACAGAAAGTGTGTACTGGTTTTGGTTGGGATACAGTTTACTTTCTTAGTAGCTTGTATTGTACTGTGTTTTGCATTTTTGACCAGAACAGTGCTGATAACACAGGGATGTTTTCATTACTGCTGAGCGGTGTCTGCACAGTGCCAAGCTCTTCTCTGCTTCTCGCACCATTCTACCAGTGAGTAGGCTGGGGGTGCACAAGAAGTTGGGAGGGGACACATCCGGGACAGCTGACCCCAACCGACCAAAGGGATATTGCAGACCATATGACATCATGCTCAGCAATAAAAGCTGGGGCAGGAAGGAAGAAGGGGGGATGTTTGGAGTTACGGCGTTTGTCTTCCTGAGTAACAGTTATGTGTGATGGAGCCCTGCGTTCCTGGGGATAGCTGAACACCTGCCTGCCGATGGGAAGTAGTGACTGAATTCCTTGCTTTGCTTGCATGCACAGCTTTTGCTTTACTTATTGAACTGTCTTTTATCTCAACCCATGAGTTTTCTCGCTTTTACTCTTTCGATTCTCTCCCCCATCCTGTTCTAGAGGGAATGAGTGAGCGCCTGTGTAAGGCTTAGCTAGCTACTGTAGTTAAACCACAACAAAGTTAAATTTAGTTACTAGACCTGTGATAGCCCTTGGAAAAATACTGTAGTATCTGTTAATGGTTCTGGAAAAACAAAATTATTGTTTCAGTGCTTCTAACACTGTATTAGTAAACCACCATGCATTTCAGACTTCCTGAACTACCGCTGACTCTCCCAGAATTCAGTAAGATACTACTCAGCTCGAGTAGGCCAGGCAGTGTACGTGCAGAATGTAGGCATGGTCCTAGCCACCAAAAATGGCTTTATTGGAAGTGTAGTCATACTGTGACCTAGGACGGCTGCTTTTAAAAGTAGTAGTTTGTAGAGAATACATGTTAGGTTAGGAATAGGTGGTTTTTAAAACTCATTTTAATTCTGCCTCTTTATGATCTTTTCATTAACCTTTTCTGAAAAGTAGGTATTAGTTTCTTGGATCCTTCCCTATGATTAGGACTTTTCAGTAATCAAAAATTCCTTGTAGACTTCTGGAAAATATGATCTTCTGTAACCACTCTTGGGTTCTCATTTTTCCTTTCAATTTTCTTTACCTGTTCCTCAACCTGTGATTCTGTGTTTATTTACCTTCATGTCTTTCCTTCTCTCTGCTCTCACTTTGTGTCTAGCCTACCATTCATTGCTGTTACTCTCCCTTTGAAAAATAAATGTAAGGTAATAAGTGTACAGCCTCCTTCTTCCCTCTGTCTGGGATATGCATTAGTGTCCCAGCAAAATAACACTTTTCAAAAGTCATAATTATTTTGGTGAAACATTTTTGGAGTGGAAGGGGAGGAAACCCTCATTTGTAGCGAAGTGTCCAGACTTAACGTGAAGAATTCCACTTGGCAAACATGAAAAGCGATCACAGGATTAAGGTTTAGAAAAAATCTTCTTATGAGGAGGACCGTAAATGCTTTAAAGCTTGTTTGTTTGAGGTTTCTGACTGTTTGTCTTTTAAAGGCACTGGGAACGAGAAGGGAGTTCGTTAATACGTAATACTATTTTACTGTCAAGGACAAATTAAGATAATGGTATCAGTATGAGTACAAGCAGGGCTTCAGCAGCAAGAAGTCATTAGTAATGGTCCTGCCACAAAGATTAAAAAGCACAGTGTTTTTTAGGTTATTTTTAGAAGCTTAATTACAAAAATGGGCACTCGAGGATGTTTGGCTTGGCAAGAAATGATCAACAGAGAGGTAAAGGTATTAAAAACTTGTAATTGTCATGAAAGGGTAAGTTCCTTTTTAAGTTGTGTGAGTTAGATCTGTGTAAATTTTCCTAGCAGAGCTTCAAATCAGATAATTACATAAAGCATCAGTCCTGTTGAAAAGCAAAACATTCCCCCTGCTTCTGAAACAAACAACCCTGACTCCAAACAAAAAACCCCAAACAACCTGACAGTCAGATCTATGAGGTGCTCTGGAATTTGAAATTGTTCCTTTTAATCTTCAAAGTAGTTGTGTCTTCTGAAGGTGAATGGTGGAGTTACTGTACTCACTGTCCATCATATGAATTACAAGATTTCCACCATGCCCCCCATCTCATCCTCCACAGTGACTCAGCATACTCTGCTGCTACAGATGTGACATTGCAGATTGAGAAATGTGAATGCAAACCCAGCTGATGCACACCTATGCTCAGGCAAACTTCATGTTTTAGTCAGGTCTAGTGAACTAGAGATATTTTCAGCTGACCTTATTCTCAAATACTCAAACTATTTTGCCAGCTAAGCATTACAAAGTTTTCTGGCTTTGTCTGAATAGTCCTTCTGAAATACTGCATTCACAAATTCCACATCAAATCCCAAAGACTTACGTGCACTATTAATTCTGCTAAGAATTTGGACATTAGGATGACCAGCACTAACACAAAAATACTGAGTGCTAAAATAAGGTAATGTATAGCTTTTCAGCTTTTCACCACGTATTTATAGTAAGATGTATGTCAACTTGCACCTCTCAGGATGACTTTAAATACTGCAGTGAAAGCTGTTAAAACGTATACAGAACTAAATTTTAGATTGTAGGAAAATAATGTCATATAATTCAAAATTTCCAAATGTCATGTACCGTAATATCACTTTGAGCTCTTCTCAGTATATTTGGCCAGTATAATTCTTGTCCTTCAAAACTGCAGTGTACTCCATTCTGGTATTTATTTTAGTTCTTCATTATCTTGGTTTTAGAAGGCTAATTAGTCTTAAAATTTGTGTTTGGAAGTGTAGCAGTTGATACAGGGCAACCTTATCTCTGTTCTATGCAATATTTCTCTAGCTTTTAACAAGGGGACATGTAGGACCGAAGAGTGATACCTAAAAAAAGCCCAAAATTCTTAGCCTGGCGTCTCTATGTCAAGGTTAATTAAATACCATGACCACTGTTGCCTTTTATGAGCAGAAATTGTGAGAATGTATGTTTATTCTTAAAGCTGTATGCTTCAAGTTTCAGCCTAAAAACCCAAAGATCCCAAACTATAAATAGTTGTGTTCAGTTTGGCCCTTGCTGCTCTGGCATTTGAAAAGTGTTTAAGAGACCAATGGCAATGTGAGGTTTAAGAGAAGCAGTGGCTTGCTAGCGACAAATCAGCTGAGAGCAGAAGTAACAGTTTTTATGTTCATTACTATGATTTTGGGAGAACGTTATGGAATCACAGGGCTGAGTGTCTCAGTACATGACAGGATCTTTCTTCAGACTTGGTCAGGATTTCACCTGAGCATGACCCAGAGGAGGTAGAGAAGTCACCTTAAACAAGCATGACACGTTTATCGGAAGAGAATGGTAACAAACTGAACAGTGAGTGGAGGCCATAGAAACAAATGAAAGAGAATAGTAAGGGAGAAGAATTAAAGGGAGTGGGTAAAACCTACCTTTTACAAATTTTAATCCACATTATTATCAGTATGGCTTATTGTTCTTTAGCTTTTTGACTTTACTGTGATGTATCAGGAATAAACTACAGCAGTATTCTGGTAAGAACTAAAGGAAACTAAGACAATAGACTGATTGGAATATGTGGTGTGTGTTTGGCTCTAGATGTCTACACAACAGAAGTTGTAGGAAGAAGGAAAAATTAAAAATTGAGTGTCAGTGATTTTAGGAGAGACTTATACTGGAGTTCCTAGGGAAAACATGGAAATAACCTGTCTTGATTGTCTCTTTCCATGGTAGATTTTGTGTTGAATTCTGATGCTTATCATGTGTAGCAGCTGCAAAAGTCAGTCTTCAGGGATGCTGATGACCCCTTTGACTTAGAGTTAGCAAATGTGACATCCATCAACAAAGAGTGGAAGGATGATAAAGGGAACTACAGGCCTGTCAGTCAGATCTCTGTGCCAGGGAAGGCTATGGAGCAGGTCATCTTGAGTGCATAGAGGACAACCAGGTGATCAGGCCCAGTCAGCACAGTCTTATGAGAGGCAGATCCTGCTTGACTAACCTGATCTCCTGTGACAAGGTGACCTGCTTAGTGGATGAGGGAAACGATGTGGATGTTGTTTTTAGTAAAGCTTTAGGCACTGTTTCCCACAGCATTCTCCTGGAGAACCAGACTGCTCGTGGCTTTAATGGGTGTACTCTTTGCTGGGTAAAAAAACTGGCTGGATGGCTGAGCCCAGAGAGTGTGAATGGAGTTAAAACCAGTTGGTGACTGGTCACAAGTGGTGTTCCCCAGGGCTCAGTGTTGGGGGCTGTTCTCTTTAATATCTTTATCTGTTGATAAAGATAATGTTATCTGCCTGAGGGTAGGGACGCTCTACAAAGGGATCTGGACAGGCTGGATTGCTGGGGCAAGACCAATGTTATAAAGTTCAACAAGCCCAAGTGCCAAGTCCTGCCCTTGGGTCACAACAACCCCTGGCAACACTACAGGCTTGGGGAAGAGTGGCTGGAAAGCTGCCTGGTGAAAAAGGACCTGGGGGTGCTGGTTGACAGTCAGCTGAATGTGAGCCAGCAGCGTGCTCAGGTGGCTGAGAAGGCTAACAGCACCCTGGCTTGTATCAAAAAGAGTCCTGGCCTGGCCTGCAGGAGTAGGGAAGTGATTGTCCCCCTTGTACTCAGCACTGGTGAGGTTGCACCTTGAGTGCTGTGTTCAGTTTTGGGCCCCTCACTACAGGAAGGACATTGAGGTGCTGGAGCATGTCCAAAGTAGGGCAGTGAAGCTGGTGAAGGATCTAGAGGGCAAGTCTGGTGAGGAGTGGCTGAGAGAAGTGGGGTTATTAAGCCTAGGGGGAGAAAAGGAGGCTGAGGGGAGACCTTCTTGCTCTCTACAACTACCTGAAAGGAGGTTGTAGCAAGGTGGGTGTTGGTCTGTTCTCCCATGTAACAAGTGATAGGACAAGAGGAAACAGCTTCAAGTTGTGCCAGGGGAGGTTTAGGTTGGATCCTAGGAAACATTTATTCCTGGAAAGGGTTGTAAAACACTGGAACAGGCTGGCCAGGGAGTCACCACGCCTGGAGGTATTTAAAAGGATCATGGATGTGGTGCTTAGGGACACAGTTTAGTGGTGGACTGGGCAGTGCTGGGTTAACACCTGGACTTGCTTATCTTAAAGGCCTTTTCCAGCCTAAACAGTTCTGTGATTTTGTGACTTCATTTCTTTTAATCACTGTTTCTGTGACATCTAGTTTCTGGAAGCTTGTGGTAACACATCCCATTGTGTTACAAGAGATGTCTGTGTCAGGAAAAACAAATGATTCTTCAGGAGATTAAAAAAAGATTTTTTTTTTAATAGTAATTTTCTTCAGTCTGAATCATGATGTTGATTATTATTATTAATAGCAACTCAAAATATGACATTGCTGGCTCACTGCTTTCATCTCATGCTAAAATCAAGTGCGTAGAAAAGAAGCTGTGTGCTAGTGTGTCATGTTTTAATCCCAGCCAGCAACTAAGCACCACGCAGCTGCTCGCTCACTGCCTCCCCCACAGTGGGATCGGCAGGAGAATCGGAACAATCCAACAACACCCCCCAACTCATTAATTGAGATAAGAACAGTTTATTACCATAATAATAATTTAATTTTAATAATAATCACTAATAATTGAATAATTAAAAAGAATCTAGCAAAAAGAGAGATGCTCAGAATGATAAAACCCCAAGAAAAGACAAGTGATGCATGATGCAATTGCTCACCACCTGCTGACTGACCATGCCCAGCCTGTCCTCAAGCAGCGATCTGTCACTCCTGGCCAACTCCCCCCAGTTTATATACTGGACATGACATTATATGGTGTGGAATACCTCTTTGGCTCATCTGGCTCAGTTGTCCTTGTTCTGTTCCTTCACAGCTTCTTGTGCACTCCCAGCCTTTACTGACAGGGCAATGTGAGGAGCTGAAAAATCCTTCACTTATCCTAAGTGCTATTTAGCAACAACTAAAGCATTATTCTCATCCTGAATCCAAAACACAGCTCTGTGCCAGGTGCTAGGAAGAAAATTAACTTTATTGCAGCTAAAACCAGGATGTAGTTAAATAAGCTCATCTTTCAACCTCAGCTGTTTGAGGAAACAGAGCAATCCTTGCTTTTTCATTTCTGCTTCACTTGGTTCTTTCTATGAAGAGTAACTGAAAGTATGTAAAATAATCTCAAAGCCCATTCTGAGAGGCCACGTACACGTGTGCATACATGCAACTGCAAAGGACGGGATCCTATTACTGGAAGTTTATCTTCTTTTTAAGTAGTTAAAATGGTCCCTAGCACAGTTTTGGCCCTGGTTGGCTACAGTGCTCTTGAGCAGTTCTCAAAAGTAGTTTGAAGTTTTAAGGCTGGGTTGAATGGGACTGTGAGCAACCTGGTCTAGTGGGACCCCCATGGCAGGGGGATTGGAACTAGATGATCTTTAAGGTCCCTTCCAGCCCAAACCATTCTATGATTTGAGAGGCTTTTCCTTAGGTCATATCCAATAGCTACATGTAGATGTATAGACGTTGTACTAACCAATTAATTTTTTTTTTTCCTTAGTTAAGTAATAAAAAGTAATACTGGCATAATGTAGGATCTAATTAATGCATTCTTAGCAAATATGCTGAAAATGAATAGTACTTTCCTTTTCCTTTCTAACCCTGGCCTTTAAATTTTTTAACTCTAGCCAAGTTTTCATGAGACCAGATTGCAATGGTAAGAATAGACTGAATGCTTGAAAAAGAAGAATAATTTTGATGTTTAGAAAGGAGATATAATTTTGATTGAACTTCCTGATACTCTGCATTAAATAAAGTCAAGATCAAGATTTCTTTGGTTGGCATTATGCATAGAAATACTGTAGATATTAGATAAAATTTGTTATGTTAAACAGATATGCCTGTCATAATCTTGCCAGTGTGCTCATTGAATTTGTTTTAAAACTCTGTAAAATATTTCTAATGTCTGACTTTTCTGTTGCAAGCCTCATTTTAGAGTGATCTACAACTTACAGTATTTGTTGTCTCTTATTTATTAACCTTATCTTAAATATGTACCATGAAAATTTTGAGGGCACAATTCAGAGATGCAAGTATTTAATTGCATCTTTTCTGTTTACAAATTCACCTGGCTGCAAGTCACCCTTTCACTCTTACATTAATTCCAAGGTTTTTTTCTTAAATGATACCTCCTAAAATACAGATTTAAAATGCTTTCATTGCTATTAGTGCTGTGGAAAATGAGGATGCTGTGCATGTGTTTACTCTTGCACCCTTTCTATTATTTCTTGCAGAGACATACCTAATAAGCACCCAAGTGTTTGTAACAATGCTCTTGCTACATGTTACATTCTCAAAATCTGTATATATCACTCAATTCTGTCATGGCTTAGAGGTGTCAGGTAAATTAAATATAGAGCATCTACTCGGTTGTGTCTCTCTGCGATCTGGTGTCACACTGGGGGAGATGCGTTAGGATTTCTTTCTTCTCCTCTGCTTTATAATGCAGTTTATTGACAGCAGAGGCAGCTTGGCCAGGTAATGTGTTTCAGTATTCTTTAGGCTGTATGAATTGGGTGGCATTACAGAACAGGGAGGGCAACAGCTGATGAGCTAGAATGGAGCTAAGATGGAGAGTCCACACAGTAAGAGAGTGATGCTGCAGAAGCGTTTGGATCTGTGGAGACAGGTAGACAGAAATGCCTCTTGGCTAGTTGTCTTTTTCAAAGTCTCTCTTGTGTTATTGCCCTCCCCTGTTGATTATACTTTATTCATTATTGAAAACCTAACTTGTATGTCTGAGCAGGAAAATTTGCAAATCTCCTTACCTATAAACGTCCTTACCTGTAAACTTCCAAACACGTAATTTGTACTTTCTTTCCTGTTGTTCCTTTTGCTTGACTAAAGTGCGTATGCAACCAAAAAGCAACATTCTTACGCATTTTTACATCCCTCTTTTTAAAACTCTCCTTTACTGTGATGCCTATAAAAAGTAAATTATTGCTGAAGAGTGATAAGTAGTATCTGCTGACCAGGATATCTGTGATGTTTTTGTGCTCTTTTTTTTTTTTTTGTCTAATAAGCTACTTGTTGTTGGGAGCATTCTTTAGCATTGTAATTATTTTGAAGTTTGACTGATTTACTTGCTGGTGTGAAAAATATATCTACTTTCTTCCTTTCCCTTGCATCTCTGAGTTAGAGCCTCTTTTTCAAAGCCCGAGGGTACTAGGGATCATAGCAAAGGTGGTTTGTTTTCCACATCTTCCAAAATAAAGAATGTTTAATGGAATATTATATAAAAGCTTGTATTATGGAATATTATATAAAAACATGAGTTAGAATGAAGTCTAACACTGGGCTTTTTTCATCCAGTGTATTTCAAACCTGGAAAACCTATAGGTAAAATAGGGAATGGTTGGGGAATATTATACGGAAGCAGCCAGGAGTGTGTTCAAATGTTTTCATGTCATTTCCCTAACTTTGTTTTAATTCCTTCTTTTGTACAATTAATCTAGCCATAATATTTCATATTTTCACCTCTCTCCCTGTCTGTTGCCTTCCTATCTTTTTCCTGTTTCTAGGGCAAAGAAACCAAAGAAAAAAATAATCAAAGTTAATTAGAAGTATGTACCAAATCTAAAATAATTATACAATTCAGGATAGGTTTTATGAAGGTCAGAGCAGGACCCCTCTAATATTTTCTTTTCCATGGCTGTTATGTTTAAATAACCTAAGTGACTAACAGTCTAGGAGAGAATATGAAGGCCATATCTTAATATTTTTAAAAGAATATTTCTCTTATTTAAAAGACATGTGAGGAAAATACCACTTTTCTTTTGAAATAGTAGTAATTGATCAGTAATTCTTACTCATAAGCTAACCATGCACAGAATGAACTAGATATCTTAAAGATTATGTACTGAAGTCATAGATCTTTTACAAGTCTTCAGGACTATAACATCTATTACGAGCAGATACTTAATTTTTAGTTTTATCATGGTTTAGGAAAGGTGGGTGGTTCCTTTTCTAAGTATTTGTGAATCAGTGCTACTGTTTTTTTCTCTTTGCTAATTTTCAGAAGACTTTTTATGTACTGTACTCAGCAATCTTATTGTAAATATTATGAAGTGATTTATTCTAAAAAAAAGATCTCTAAGTATATCTTTTCAAGTATTAAATGCTCTTTAAAAAGTCTTTAAAGTGTAAGAATTTTCCCACGGTTCTTTAAGTCACTGGAGTGGTAATTCTTCAACATAAAGAGAGCCCTGTGAAAACTCAGCCATAACTATTCTTACATAAGAGTCGCTGTGAATGGCTGGTAGAGAGGAAGAGTGTGGGGAGAGTAGGAGTGGAAAGAGAAAGTATTGACTGGACCATCTAGTATCTGTTACAATTAAGATAAGGATGCCACCATACTACATGCAACAACAGCACTATGAAAAATAATTGGAAAAACCAGAAGCAGTAAAGCCCTGTATTCAATATTTGACTTTGTGGATAGCCTAAATTCAGGGCAAAATAAATTATTTAAATTTATATTCCCATGGGAGAATCATGTGCAGTCTTTTTGTGTGTAAATATCCAATGATGATGATGCCAAATGTATTTTATAGTTATGGGTTACTAAAATTATGACTTTTTCTGCTATAATTAAAATGGGAAGTTCATCTACTCCTCAGATTACTTGAGGGGAGGCAGCCAGTCTAGACAGAACATAATTCCTTTTGGCTTTAATCATTTACATCCCAGTAAAATCTCCTTATTGAGTTCTGTTTTTGAAGGCTCAGAAGGATTTATAAGGATTATAAAGATCCTAAATGAAGCCACTGTACATGCAATCAAACAATGAATTGGACTGACTTGTCTGTGCTCCCAAAATAGCAGCTACTAAGCTTTTAGTGCCTAACTGGGGCTTTGTTTTCAAAATACAGCGCTTCGATGTTCATCCATGGTAGATGCCACTTTCTGTAAGCCTGCCTCTTTTTTGCACAATATTAGTGGTGAGAGTCATAATTCAGTCACCTCAACTGATCCTAAATATTCTGCCTTATATGTGTTACCTTTACACTGATGAAGCAAACTTCTCATCTGCTTGTAGTTATAATATTTTATGGTTTTTATCTTGAGTTTGTATTCTACTTTGAGCAATCCAAGGAGGAGAAGAGTGAGGAAAGAAGCAGTGTTTGTAGTACAGTCTACTTTTTCTGTCTTGATCTTGTCTGTTTAGTCACAGTTTTGAGAGTCCTGCTCTTTCATTCACTTTGTTTGCTAATAAAAAAAGAGTGCAGAGCTATATTTGTATGTTCTGTTAGGCCTTGATGTTTATGCATAGGCTACAAACTTCTTTCTTTTCTTATTCTTGCATATTTGAATTTATTTTCAGTTATTTCTTTTTTTTTAAAGAAAATACAAATAATTTAATACATGTCTTAAGCAATCTTTTTAATAGGTCTGATTCCCCAAACCATTTTTGTTCTGTGGTAAATCAAAGTGATATTCCATTGTATAAGCTGACAACACATAAATAGTAATTATGTTACTGCAGCACATTGGTTGAATTGTTACAACTGAAACAATATTTCACATTCTGTACCTCAGTGATGCCAAGACAAATTTTAGAAACCAGATTGAAACTGCAAAATTACCTGCCATTAGATATCTATTTTGATTGAGTCATAAAAGTTAGAGAAAAACAATTTTTTAAATGTATTTTCATGTTATAATGGTTGTCTTGCCTTTTGCCTTTTAGAAATGAAAAATTTAAGAGTCGTAATTCTACAAAATTTTTTTCATTTCTCTAATACTTTAGTCCTGTTTTAAAAAGAAAACTTCATGTGAAATGAAAAAAGCCTTTTAGGTGATTGAATATATTAATAATCTTATGTGGAGAATGAAACAGCTTCAGATTATTGTTTTTACATAAAGCTATGTGTATGAAAAAATAGCAGCATCAGTAAAACCACAGTCAGAAGAAATATGTGCCACACCATCAATATAAATTGCAAAGTATTAGACTGCCTGGCCTTCAGAAGATGGGAGAACTAATAATGGGCTTTCATTGGAAATGCAGATGTCAGCTGTGGGTGCCTTGAATTGTCAATAATAATGTTAAACACAGGGTAGAATATCAGCCTGAGCTTATTCTTTATTCTTCTCTCAAAATCATTAAAGCTAAGACAGTTGTGACATATGTTCCGCTATGGCTCAATAAGTGAAGACGTGCGTGGAACGTATATGCGCGTATGTGCTGAATTATTCATGTCTAAGGTACTGCTCTGGGGAAGCAAATGGAGCGCGCTTTGCTGCCAGGTAGGCTTTGAACCGTAGCTCGTGGATGAAGGGAATAAATACTCGCAGTTTATCCCAGACCAGACTAGTTATCAGCTGTGTACACAGGCCCAGACATTATTTTTCTTTTTACTATAGCTGCATCAGGGAAAAAAAAGTTGGATAAATATCAAATTCCAAGAGAAAGTATTTTTATGGGATTTAGTACCTACATACCACGTTTTGTTATCTGTACTGCATCCATCTAGGTAAAAGACTTCCCATGTAAGGCTCACCGAATTTACTGTGCTGTAGCCACGAGGTCAGTTTTAGAGGCAGCAGAAGGGGCAAGGGTGATGGCAGCTCCTCAGGGGTATTTTTCTCCTTGCAGAGAGAGAGGGGACTGAGGCAAGGTGTGCAGCAGAAATCCCGTTACCCTTTTATACCTGTCTCAGCGATTCCTGCCATCTTCCTGTGTTTAATGATATGGGACTTGAATTACTCGCCAGTCCTTGTAGCCATACCACCATGAGGTTGTGACTTCAACGTGGAGGTCCCTGAATTGGTCGAAGGTCAGGAGCTATGGCAGGAGAACAACCTGACACTTGACCAAATTCAGTCTCTCGGCACCCATCTGGAAGAAAGTTATTGGGACTGTGATTTGTCATGAGATTTCCTTCCTTCACCCCCTGAAGACAATGGATGTTGAATGAGCTGCAGACCCTTTTTTTTAAAACATGGATTTCTTTTTGTGGTACATTAGGTTCTTATATGACTTATTATGTATGGGTTCTCTTGAGAAGTTAATTTGAAATAATGTAAGTTTAAATTTAGAAATGTTCAATCCTGGTTAGATTTCAAAGCTCAGTAGAAATCTCATTTTACATTTTGAGGATGTTTGGAGGATTGTGTTTAAAACCAAAACAGTATTTTAAAGTGTCACATCTGTTGCAAGCCAAGTTCATGCTGTGACCTCTTAGTGCAATGCGTGAGGTTTCAACCGATGAAGAGGGTTCAGCTGCTCAAGGAGGAGGTGTTGATTCAACAGAGGACTCCTCTCCTGAGCCTTGTCTAAACGGTATTTTGCTTTAGGATACATTTTAATTACAGTGAGGGGGAAGTGTAACTTTTCAGCATAGATAGGAAACACATGCTACTTGTTAATTTTGTTTTACCCTTTGCTAACAAACTTACTTTAGGTTAAAAATGTCTAGAACGGGAATTACCATGTAATGCACTCCAGTAACTATGCTGTTAGGCAGTGGTGATCCTCATCCTTCTCAGACAAGTAAAAACTTACATATTGAAATAAAATCTCAAACAACTGAAAGCCTAAATTAATAAAACATATATATTGCCTAAAAACATACTAGTATTTGATGCCTGGGTTTAGATTATACATGCATCAATGTCTTATTTTTGGACAACTTTTAAAAGTGTGCTTTATATACTAAATAATACCTTCCTGCTTTTGTCAAGATCTGTGAATTATTTATTGCAGCCTACATTACCCTCCTACTTCCTTGCTAAAAGCTATGGTTTTACCACTTGAAGGTTTTGGATCTGTCTAGGATGAATACATTGTATATTAGCAGCATTTTTTGTAATTATGGCAAGTGTCTAATAACAAAGAAGAAGCCCTCCTCCTCCCCTATTGCTTTTATTCAGTATGTCCTTGATTTAAATTAAATGTTGTTTTAATTTTCTTCTTGCTAATGCCCTGTGCTTTTGTGAGAATGAAATACTCCTTAACTTCTTAGTTCACTTGGCTGATGAAGAAGTTTCTTGGCAGCATTATCTGTGTTTTCCCATCTCGTATAATCTTATGTCAGCCTAGCTCTGACCTTTATATCATGGGAGCTAGTGGTAATATACCCTTCTGCTTAACAAGCTTTGAAATAAAAATATATGACTGGCAGAGCTGCAGGACATAATTAGTCCCAAATAGATGGGAGAAGTGAAAGGATCATTTGAGGGAAAAGAAAGTGATTCAGCTGGTTTATGGTGCATATGAAGTCGCCTCAGCTTTTAGTTTAACTATTAAGGGGTTGAAATAAATTTAAGTCACTATACAAAAGCATTTTTGAATGAATCATTGTAAAGAAGCTCTCTAAATAACTTCACTGTGTATTGGAAGCTTTTATATTCGAAACATTAATGAGTTCGTTTGCTCTTTCCGACCTGCTCATAAAATGTGGCTGAATGGAAAAGCTACTGTGGGGAAGAGAGCATGTGTGCTGGATCTTGCTGAACAGTTTATGGTGCTCTTTGAAATGATAAGAAATCTGTATACACGTTTCACAGGAAAGAATTATTCAGTCAGTTTTTCAGTCAGTCATTACAGAGGTCAAGATTGTTTTCTATGTTTTAATTATATGTGCAAACCAGGACAATCACTGTATAGATGAGTTCTCAAGTATGCTGTACATGGGGGAAGAAGGAAGGAAAGAAAGATTCTCCAGAATTTTGTCTGTGGCACCTAAAAATGTGTAGATCACGCAGCTGTGGTCTGCGACAGATGAGTAAAGAGTGAGCTACTTTTCTGCTCCTGCTTTTTTCCCATACTCTAATTTTCCATTAATTTGGATAGTTCTTTACAAATAACACCTTCATGTGTGAAAGGAAGGCAACGCTGAAGGCAAAGTTAACAACCAGTTAAGCTTTCTTCATCATGTCCATGACCAGAGATTAGGAGACACTTCACCTTTGGGAACGTTACAGGCTTTGTGCAGGACACGCTTCTCCACCAAGTGTTGGTGGCTATGCTGGTTCTCCTATAGACTGAAGCTGAGTCCTGAAAGAAAGTGGCTGTGAATTATATGTAGTATGGGAGCAAAGAATGGTTCTTAAAGCTGTTGCAATGGAGAATTGAGGACTTTTCATAGAGGTCTACTAAGGATCTAATGCTACGAAAGAAATGTAAGAGAAACGTAATGCCACTTTGGAGCATGTAATGCAGAAGATTCTGGTAAAAGCCAGGATGAGTTTGGAAAGAACTTGATTAAACTATGTTGGTCTAAAATTGGGTTGGTTTTTTTTTTTCTTATTAAGATATCTGTAATATCTGTTCAGATACTACTCATTCTCACTTTTGTACGCCTCATCAGAATGTCGTTTTTGCCATTTATTTCCTTTGCATTCTTTCAGATTGACCAGTTCTGATTCTCTTTGATGTCCATGAGAGCAGGGCTTTTTTCCTTTTAGATTTTCTTTCCACTTCTCTTCTAGCTGTATTTAGTACAGGAAATACTTGGCTGCTCGTTCTCCTGCTCATCTGTACCGCTGCCACTGATGATTTGAGTCCTCTGTCTTCTCAGTTTCCTGTGCCCGTTGCTTTCAACTTTTGAAAAATTCTGATTTTTTTTTTTTAAAGCCAAAGCTCTGTGAGCTTATCCTCTGTGAACTGTGAAAGGCATAGTTTTTGGAAGTTATTGTTTTCTGTGAACGAGGTGGCAAAATGTAGGATAATCTCATGTAAATAATTTCCAGTGCTGTGTTGTGCTTGTAACATTGCAAATATGAGTTTTGTGCCTTATTGCTATGAAAGTTGCACATCTGATTGAAAATAACTTTAGAATTTATAAGTTGCCAGTTGCTTATTTTCTCTCAGTGATATCCACAGTGTGTTCTCCTCACTATCTAATGCTCAAAACATAGTCAACTCTATTACAAGCAATTATTAATCTGACAGATGTGCACTTTGAACGCTCATAGTGATCTGGTGCAATGCACCAAACATACAAAGAAGAACATAAAGCTGCTGTTTTATTTAATTTCTTGAAAGGTCGTAGTATGCTACTGAGACTTAGAGAAAGGATTTTTACTACCTTCTTTTGGCTGAGCCATCATGCGTATTGCAGGTTTTTGCAGCCACTGTTCATTGGCACATTTTCCAGCTGCAGCTATATTATTTTCTCTTTTCTATGGCAGAAAAGCAAATATTTACATAATTAATGCTTCTTTAAAGGCATAAATGTAGTAGATTTAAAGCAGTGAGTGTGGTTAACTGTGCAAATTGCATTGTTGCATTGTCATTAAAGGTATGAACAAAATAAACTAAATGACTTCAGAAAAAAAACGCATTGAAAAGTATGTAGCTGCTATATCCAAACCTATAATTAGGGAAAATGTAAATTATTTTGCTTAACTTTAAAGGTATTTCACTTACATGTACTTGAATACATATTATTGAATACGTATTTTTATATTTCTATGAACTTTGATTTGATTAAACCTCAAGCCTAAGGTAAAGGCTTGAAAAGCAAGATTTGGCAAAAACATGTAGTGATTGATAATATTTTATGTATCTGAATGAGTCTAAACACTGTGTAAGGAAAATTTACACTGTTCAAATAATTTGGTGTTTGGTTTTAATACTGACTTTTGTAACTTGGCAGGGCCAGCCTGTTGGAGACTGTGATTTTAATGT
This sequence comes from Eurystomus gularis, assembly GCA_013400335.1. Taxonomy (NCBI): domain Eukaryota; kingdom Metazoa; phylum Chordata; class Aves; order Coraciiformes; family Coraciidae; genus Eurystomus; species Eurystomus gularis. The sequence continues at coordinate 388,828 of VZZY01023742.1, read as the reverse complement.
TCGACTTGCATGTATAGAGAAAGAGATTATATTTCCACGACATGAAAAGATGAAAAATGGTCTTATCGACAAGGCACAGGAACCATTCAGTGTTCGAAACAAACCGTTTTTTGACATCTACACTTCAAGAAAGGTAAACTTGATTTTAGTTGTTTACGTTTTGGTGTTGAAGGCAGCAAAGCAGTGTTGGGTGCAGGTTTTTCCCTCAGCTTTTTTAGCTTGCAGTGAGTTCCTCAGCTAACTGAGTGTTCAGCAATGCTTGGGGGCCGTTGGCTGTTTGAGATACTCTGTAAAGTGATTTTAGTCTACCTATTCCTTCTGAATTACTATTTTCCCGTATTTAAAACTTGTAATTCGGAAAAACCTAAATTGTTTAGTTTTGTAATGTTGAATAATGATATAGAGGTTAATAGCTTTAGATCTGAAATGTCTTTGAGCTCAAGGGAATGTCTGAGATCTATGTTGTTCACACTGTCCTCCTTCATAGGTAAGAACATAATGTTCTTTTTACTTTTAGTCCCCATTTGGCCATAGTATAAGAATCATGAGCTGTGCTTGAACTCCCACTTCATGCTCAGCAGCGATTACTAAGAGCCTATTCTAGTTAATGTCTCCACATTTTACTTATTAAAATACTGCCCTAGGTCTTCTGAAGTAATGCATATGACTTGCAAATATATATGAGTTCCTATTTTTCATTGTGCACTCTTTTCTTCAATATAGACATATTCCTAACAGTCTAAAAAATACTTTTATTCTCTTCTGTGAATTAAATGACTCCTGGACAATTCTTTTGGAGCAACCAATTTTTCTCAGCACTGCTGTTAGAAGTAGTCCCGTATCTCATCAACACGAAGCAATGAACATCAAATTTTTGGCTTCCATTTGCTTTTGTCATTTTCTTGATCCTGTAGCCTGTAATGCATTTTGCCCCAAGAGGAGCAGTAATGGAATTTTGGCTGTACCAGGGGTGGCTGAAAAGTAAATAGAGATAAGATGTAGGCTGGACTTTCAATAAAATCTGGCAGAGAGTAGCAGTCTTTGGAAAGTTTGTCATGAACAATTCTATGAGAAGTTTGTGTGGATAAAGCACTCGAAATGTTTTGACCACTTCTCAGTATTTGTGTTGTTGTGTTTTTTGGGTTGTCTAGTTAAATCAACACTAAGTTTGAAGTAAATTTTTCATGGGGAGGAAAGGCTGTTTGTCTAACATATACCATTTTCAGCTTGAAATTAAAATGAACTAGAGCAAAAGGAACAGGTCTTAAAAATGGTTTCTTATATAAATTTATAATTTCTTGAAGTGTTCTGAAGTTCCAGGTTATTTACCTCATTTAAAAGTCTCATGTTCTCATGGTTGGAAGCATTCCTAGAAAATTTCTAGGTAAAACACATCTGAACACAAATCTCATGCTAGTTAAATTTAATTGTCAGCACATGACTGTTGAAAGCATTCTCTGCTTCCCCAAACCTAGGAAATTAAAATTATGCTCAAAGGCTTTCTTTTTCCTGTCCAGAGGAAATTTCTGAATTGTCCATATGCATTCCAATGAACTGGATTTCACCAGTTCTGACTGTGGCACTTTTTAGAATCAACAATGAAATGATGCTAATTATTGATCTTTCTCTGCCTTTCTCAAAGCTCTGAGCATAAACTCTTTAAGACATTGGCTGTCTTATTACCCAGCAGTAAAGCATCAAATATGTTGATGAGAGAAATAAATTTATACATGGTGAGAATTTGTTTCATAATAGACTTATAATTGCTTTCGACACTAATGCTGGGACAATATTTCTTTATATTGTCCTTGTCTTTGCCACCAGGTTTGATTAACTTGTGAATTATGGAATGAAGCAGTCATCTGGCCAATTTACTTCATTTTTGTGAAGGCTATTCCTGTATGCAGCAGTTGGAGATAACACAGGGAGCAGGAGGGTAGAGTTAATGGCAGTGCAGGGCAAATAGTGCTAGTTTTCTCTTATTTTAAGAATTTCAGACATTTATGATTTGTCTGCTCTGTGCATGTAGTAGATCAAATTGGTAGGAAAAGAGAGCAAGTAAGAGAAATATCCTGGGTTTTATCAAACTATGTTTTGAAAGATTATTTGTTAACTAGCCCAGTTTTTGTCACTTAACTTACTCCCAGTTAGATTGAGTAAAAGTCCATGTCTGGTTTGCCCTACAGTTGTATAGCACATTTTCTTTGTCTGAGAGTGTTGCTGCTTTTTTAATGAGCAATGAATACACTCTTGAAACAGATATAGTGGTGACTTACACAGTTTGAGAGAGCAGGGCATCTGAAAGTGTGAAGCATGGCTGTCTCTTTGTTTTTCGTTACTTATTCCAATCTTTTAAAAAAAGGTATTCGAAGATATCAGTAAATCTGCAGTACCAGGTAAAACTTTAAGGATATTACAACCTGCATTTGATGTTATTAGGTTGCAAATGCACCTCAGTCAGCAAATTCTTACCCTAAAGCATTCTGACTATCTTAAAATTATAGATACTCTTATCTGTGAGATAAGAGTATCTATATGCTTTTAATTTATTGGGGTATTTGGGTTTGGTTGAGGTTGTTTTTGTTGTGGGGTTTTTTTGTTGTTTGGGGGTGATTTTTTTTTTGAGGGGCAATCAGGGCAGACTCTAAATGTTTCTATATTTTGGGTTTGAAATAAGCATACGTTTTAAAACTTTTTCTACAATGTACATTACAGGTTTCAAACAATCCTTGTCCTCGTTTAAAGTCACTGTTATCACATGAAACATGTTTGTTATACTACTGTTATTACAGAAAACTTCTAATGAGACATTAAATCTGATCATTGTTTTTAATAACTAAGAAGTTTTATGCCAATATTCAAGAATTGTTTGTATGCCTTCTGATAACTGTAAGGATTTCTAGGTGCTACTAGTATTGGTGTGGAGATTTATATGTAAGACAATATTGATGAATGCTTGAAGGAAATCATTATAGACTCAAAATATATTTCAAATCTGTATTTGCTCAGAAGAACACTATCCATAAAATATATTCTCAAAAGAATAGTATTTAGACAAAGAGTTACTGTTGTTCTTACTTACCTCGGAATCACATTTTGTTTCATTATTTCTGTGAACTTGATGAGTGTGATTCCTGGAACTCTTGCTTAGGATAATGAGACAGAGATTACATCTTCATATTCTTCACAACTTTGTGAACAGAATTTTTCATTATATATGGTCAGAATGGACTGTTTTGAGGCATTGCCCTATTCTAAAAGAGAACTGTTTAAAAATAATACTGCTTTACCCAGAAGATCTTTTTCCTATGTTTATTCAGTCATCTCTGCAAGTATTGCAACAAATGTACTCGTAGTGATGAATACCGCATTAGTATAGCTGAAAGAGCAAGCTGGGTTTCTTTTCCATCAATGACAAGTATCTTGACAGGGTTTACCAGCTCTGTGCAGCACAGCAAGATCTGTAGGGAAACAAGGAATTCCTTTGGTCAGAATGGACGGCTCGTATTCAGATTGACTCATCCTATCTATCAGTCCATCTCCAGAAATGGTGGCAGCTGAATGGGCGCTCAAGGACTGACAAATGGCAGTTGCTTCGGTAGATCTTTTTCCTTATATTTAATTAGCCATTTTTCTTGTTCTTCTTCAAGAATAGTTGGATCTTTTAATCTTTTGAAATAATTTAACAGGATCCTTCCTTTCTTGACTTGATGTCCTTAAAGATTTACACCCTCAAGTGGTCTCAGAAAAGCTGCACCTTTTCTTAAGGTTTCTTCCCTACCCTCCCGTTCCTGTATTTCACTGACAGAAGACAACTTCTTGGGTCACCCTCAAGGCTTGTTATTTGCAAAGAACGGTCAATGAAAATAGTAGTCTTTGGCTACAGATAAGGTGAATCTCTGATCGCACCAGCATGTTCAAGACTGAAAAAGTGGAAAACCCATACCACTGGTCAGAATGTGCTCAAAATTCTTGGAGTATGTCATGGAGATTTTTTGAAGCATAGCTGGGTTTTGCTTAGGGTCAAGAAAAGAATCAAGTATACTACTGAATTACTGCAGCTGGAACCACAAATGACATATTATTTTTCTTTTGGGAAAGTTCAACTTTTGAAATATGTTCCCAGGACACAGTTTGAACCTCACAGAAGTAAACATTGTAGACCTCTTCCTTTACAGCCTTCCTCCATCATTCCTCTCTATGAGCTGAGTTAAGACATAGCATTCCAAGTTGAAAGGTGTCATTGGCCATTCTTCTTATTAACAACAGCACGAATTGGTAAATGTGTGTTAGCTTGGGTGGATTGTAGGAATATTACTGAAAAAGCCAGGAGTCTCAGCACTGTATTTAATAGCAGAAGAAGTGGCTAAAACTTTTAATTATACCAGGAAAAACAAGTGTTGTCCACATAGGTTTAGTTATTTTCAGTGGAAATGTGCAAGTAATTACTTGAAACAGCAGTAAACTTTGTACTGTGTTATATAATACATCCAATAATGAAATTGTAGAGTTATGGATTTGGGACTTTAATACCAGAGTTAGAGTACTCGCTTTTTTTTAATCTGAAAATCAATTTATTGTGAAATGAAATGCACTTAAAAAGTTCAGTTTTAAAGTATGGCAGCATTTATAGTTGTTGGTACTAGATTTTGGAAATAACGGCTATATCTTGATAATGTTACATCATTATAATGTCTTGAACATTTTAAGATATTTTGGTGGACTTTTGAGCTTGTAAGACTGAGTTTTGATGGTAAAAGGAAGAAAAGAAAGGGGCGGTCACCTGGGGACAGGTTGTATATTCTCAGTCTTTGAAAGTGTTACCTTGTTGAGCTTTCATATTGGTGGAGAAAGGAGTATCACTAAATTTGTCTCCCTCTATAATCAAAGAGTCATTGAACACAGTTCACTCTTTTAGTGTTAGCTGGGAACACATGTTCTCTGTGAGCAATTTTACCTTTTAATGTAACTTCCAAATTATTTTACAAAGGTATTGAAGTGCAATGTTGAATCTTTGGTGTTTGTCATTCCACTTGCATGATTGGTACCTGTGTTGCATAACTTGCTTTCTATTAATTTATTAGTGTGCATCAGAATTCAAGGAGATGACATGGTCAAACCTGCCAGCTGTCCCACCCATCATGTAAGGATAGCAGCGGTCCATGGAAGAAGCTGACTTTTAGGTTTCCTTGATGCTAAAGTATTAAAAACCAGTGAGGTTAATGCTTTTATGCTGTATATTCTTAGCCTTGGAGCCTTAGCCGTTTATTTATACAAATATTTTAGGATTTTCAGCAAGGACATCTTCATTATATTAATCAGGAAGTACAGGTACATAGAAGTAATTAAACTCTTGGAAATTATGCAAGTCTTGGCTTTCATTGCCTAAACTGACCCACAGTTCTTTTGCAAGGCTTTTTTGTGTGGACAGAAGCAGCCTGGATGTCATCACTAAAGCCCATTGTCTAGTGAAAATCCTGTCTAGGAGGAGCAGAAAAAAGTTCCTTTCTGTGCAGTCTGTGATCCCGTGGAGAATTGTGCTCGTCACTCTCAATGTAACAATAGGGCTAAAGGTTAAACAATGATACAGGTCAAATGAACAACCTTTTTCAAATGTTAGCACGCTGTATGTCAATGACTTGTCAGTTCCTAGACTATTATCTATTTTTAAAATGACAGCTTTTCCTAGAGGGATTAGAATGAAGGTGAGTAATCTCTGCTAGAAGATTAAATGGTCTAGGATCTTCTTGAAGTTTTCAGTCAAATCTGTGAACTGACAGATGACTTATTTTGTTCTCCTGGTTTATTTGACGTTTGAATGTCTTTTTTTTTTTTTTTAAACTGCTTTTGGTGTAGTTAGGAAAGCTGGAATGTTTAAAAGTTTGTACCAATAAATGTATAGCTTTTGTTGAGGTGGTTTGCTTTGGAAAATTAAGTGGCTGTGGACCTGTAATGAAGAAGGAGATTGTTTAAGTATGTGACTTGCTGATGTTGGTATGAAGTATTTTGTGGGCAGCTGAGGCAGCCATGAGATGCATGGCCTGAAAAATGAACCCTGATAAAAGGCGGAATATGTGGACGTAGCTCATCCATGTCTGCCAAGAAAGCCGTTAACCCAAAACTGATTGTAGATGACCGCAGAGCCCTTGTCTTATGTCACCAAGTAGCCTACAGACAAAAATGTGGAGAAGGTTTGCAGTCATGGGACAGAAAATGAAAGAATTTGATGGCAGCAGTGGCGGTGGCAGCAGTGTCAAATAATCTCGGAGTATTTATTGGATATTTTGAATTCCACATCTTGGTGGAGGTGGAATGTTACCATCTGGAGGGTTATTAATGCCAAAAAGACTTGTTTCCTCTGTTTTTTGTTTTTATTTTTCTGTGCCTTAAGGAGAGCTTAATCGGCTCACCTTTCAATCTTGCGTTTCCAGACCCAGAGTTGGCAGTCACTCTTCAGTGTCTGGCCTACACTAGTCCTCACTCCCATCTGTTCTGTTCCAGGTTTTTGGCCTGTTTACCATCTCATCTCCTTTTAATTATCTTCTAACCCGTCTCCCCTCTACCATTTTGTTTCTGTTTGCTTTTATTTCTTTACTTTGTATATTTCTTCCTCACTTTGTCCTATTCCATCTCCCCCCAAAATGGAAAATCACATGTTGTAAAAGCAGTATTGCCTTATTCCACCCTTAGATGCTTTTGTGCTGGTGGTTACCTTCACTCCAGTCTTATTTTTGCGGTGTTTTTCTTCTAAATGCAAATAATGGTTGACCTGGGGAACCTAGTAAACAAGTAGTGAATTAGAAGCTGGAAAGGTGTTACTGTAGCTTATATTAGAATTTGAAATCTTCACGTGGCAGATGTCTTGTATCCCAGCATGTAGTACTTCAGCCTGTTTTTTCAAAATGATTATACTACGTGAATTGTAAAGGTGAGGACAGCCAAGCAGACCAAAAGAAAGCTTTGTGAATTGTAATACAGAACAGATGACCAAACTGTGGCTCTTGACCTGAATGTTGGTTATGACCACTTAAAATTCAGTGGTTGAACTGGAGCTCTTTCACACAACCAGCTGCAGCACTGGAACAACATGGATACTATTCAGCAGGGACTTTGTAGGCCAGGGCTGGAGGGGTCTCCAGCTGCCTCTGGATGTTCATTTGCTTTCAGTGGGGCAGGGAGGCTGCAGTTATTTGGTTAGATTTGGGTTACACCTAAAGATTTTCGTGTGTGCTAGGGGGAGTATATGACTCAGCTACAGCCAACTTTTTCAGCCTCCTTGCTCTGGTGAAGTCACTTAAGGAGACCCATTCACAAACCAGAATCTGTGTTAATTTCCTAGAGTTAACGAAAGAGGATTAGCCTATTTGCTTTTGATGATTATTATTTGTGATATTGAAGTTCAAGTAATAATATTTCAGCACAGTATAATTTTTGTTAGGGAAAGATTTTTTTTTCTTTTGATTTAAGTAATTATTCACACATTAGTTACATTTCACATTTTTTGGAAAATGATCTACTGAAGCTAAAACAAAGTCCTGAATACTTCCACAAAGGATTATTTTTATAACTAGTGGCCCATGTTAGATATTGCTAGTGGTACAAATTAAATTAATGTAGAAGAGTTCAGATGTGGAACATATCATTAAATTCTGACTTGTCAAACTATAGTGTGGGAAAGGAAACTAGCAGAAAAATAAAGATCTATTGATGAGCCATTATACCTGGTACACATTTTAAGTTAAAACATTAGAACAGTACATATTCAATTTAGCTTTTAGCATTTTAACATTAGCTGTGAACATTCTAATATTTTTGTAAATTATTTCTTCTGCATTTTGTGCAATGAAAATAATATGCCTTTCTAAGTAGGAAAAATGCCTTTAACAGTGATTTCTAATTTTAGTTTTGTGGTGTATTACCAAAACAGAGAAAATGCAAATCTGTTTGGACCTAATTACCAGTTGGTAGCCCAGTATGGGCAACTGAATTGGTATATTTGATATCTTCTGAATTAGAGGACTCAGCTGTGGTGACTAAGTGGGTCACTCTGCTCATTAATTGAGGGGCGACTGTTTAATATTGTCCATTGTGCCACTTCACAGCCTGTCACTTTCCAAACTGCCTCCTGGCAATACAGCTCCACAGGGAAGCCATCAGCCTTCTCGTATTGGAATGATGTTTCAAGAGACATGCGCTTAATTTAGATAAAATTAATAGAAGCACAGAGAAAATTGTAAGGATGGAGGTGAAATTCAAAGCAATGTATTATGATATGACATTATAGGACGTCTCTGCTAGCTCTTTCTTTTCTTATGATATGCCCAGTTTTGCAAAAAAACACTGCATAAAATTAATACTTTTCTTTAAAATAAAGAAATAATAAAATCTTAGCATTTACTGTTACGACCTTACAGCGGCAAGTTTTAATTTCAGCTTTGCAGCAAATAAAACCCTCAAGTGCCATTGCATTGCAGAAGAATCATATGTTTTTAACCATCCAGAATATTATGTTCAATCTTAATTTTTATGGTAAAATTACTGCATCAATGCCTGGTGGAATACATTAGCCCAGTTTGAATTGGGTGTTGTAACAGTAAATGTCTGAAGACTTTATATTCTTGAGTATCTGTTTTATGTCTAATTGAGTTGTTGTATATACAAATTTGTCTTTGTTGATGAGTCTTAGTGGAAATGCTTAATAAAACATTTCCTTAATTATCTGATGTAATTAAAACAGGCCTGTCCACATTCTTGACAACCAGAGACCGGATTATGTTGTAGCAGTTTACACAGGGGCTGGATAACAGATAAACCCTATCAAGTTTGTAACATTGGAAGATCATTTAGAGAGCAAATTGAGATGTACTTGGCCCCATTGCACTCAATTCAATGGTATTTTTTCCTTTGACGTCAGAAGAACTTTTAAATATTGTATTTGATCAAACCCAGAGTAGTAGGGAGCTTCTAAACATTAGTGGGAGAACCTTGCTCGGTTGAGGACATCAGGTAACAGATTTTACTGAGTATCTGCCATCCATTCAGAGATGTTACAAATCGTAGATAATTTGTACATAAGTCAAATAAGTTGCTAATGGCACCTATTAAACCTTCTCCCAGTTTAGGTCCAGCAGAACTTTAGTCTCAGGCAGGTGTGCTCTGTCAGGTAGGAGCATATGGGGAAAATGATGTGAACAAAATCCTAATCCCTAAGAGAAAAACTTGAAGGTACCTTGCAGGTTGAAATAAGAGAACTGGCAAGAGCACAGTAAATTAAATGGCCAAGCTGTGAAATATATTGCTCTGTTTCTTCATCAGGTAAAATAAATATGAAATATGACTGCTGTTTGGCAGTGACATTCCCTCACAGCCTCGAGGAATCCGTATTTCTCCCGTTTTTAGGCTAGCACAAAAGTCAATTAAAGTTTCTTGAGGTAGCCTATTTCTCTTATTTGAAAGAAGCATTTGAAAACATTGTAGTTAATTGATGTCAATTTCTCAATTGTGTTTTTGAGAAGAGATTGACAGTGAGAAATGTCTAATGCTTATTTTTAATTCAGTAATGCAGATGTGCTGTCAAATTAAGCATTAATACACATAGTGCTTGTGTTATTCTTGGATATTGTTTTGAATATATTAGGTACGTGACCTTTGGAGTTGTTCACTCGGAACCAGAAAACTGGTGATAGCTCAGTGGGACTTACTGCCGCATGCTCTACGTTTTCCTAAAATGTCTCTATCTAAATAATTAAGGAACACAACATATAGCTAGTGTTAGTAGCATCTTTAAAGAGTGCAGTTAATGAATTAGCTACAAAACCAAAAAGAGATTTAAAAAAACCCCCAAACCATGAAACTTAATTCCCTGCCACCTCCGCAATATATTTTATTGTTGTTCACTATAGCATTTTTTCTGTTGCAGCTGAGTAATGAAATCTTGCTGGTGCAGTTCTTCCACCTTCTCAATATTGGAGGTTGCATCCCATCACAGACTACAGTAACTTCCAGCTAATCATATATCTGGAAATGACTTTTCTGTAAATCTTTTAGAGGGGTGGTAGAAAAGATTTAAGAAGCAGGTTTCAGAAGATGATATATATTTTTTCTCTTGCTTTAAGTTTTTTATAAAAAAAGCAGACTATACCAGTCTCTTGTGAAACTGGCAGCAGTTCTAGTAGGAGCTGGGAAAGCTCTGAGAGGTCCAGTGGGGGGGTACCTTATTTTTTTCAGGGGTGCCTCAATCATGACAGAAAACAGGTTGCAGATACAAAGGATGAGTCTCTTTGGCTTTCTTGCTTGGAAATGTTGCTCGTTACCCATTGCATGAGTATAAACAGGAATTTCTATTGCCTTCCTCTTCTGTAAAGAATATATAGATTTCAGTAAAGACTTTTCTGCAGAGTTGCTCTTCTAAAAAGCCAATCAATGAAGAGTGTTAGGGAAAGATAGTGCCTGATTAGTTAGTGCCTGATGCCCAAGCACTAGTACTTTGGGTCTTTCTCAGTCACTGGTTATGAAATTACATGGGCAAATGACTGAGGAAGAAACTGTACAATAGTTAACGATTCTTTGAATTATGATGTTATTTATGGTCTATGGCCTACTAGCATCAAGTCTTCAGAATACTTGGCTTTTACATCAAGATATCAAGGAGTCTGGGAGCCCTGCACATCATACTCTTGGCCAGAAAAGAGAACACTTGGAGCTGAAGTACAGACTGCAAGTGATGCTAGTGGCAGCCCAAATCCACAGCCTTTCAGCTTCATCCGCTTAGAATGCAAGAATACCATCAACTGAGAACACATTTATAATACATCTGAGAGAGCTGTTGTAGCTGTGATAGCTGTGAGGTAAAAATGTTTCTTTCAGTGCTCCTGCTGAGTTTCTAAACTAGTTTTAGACTGGAGGAGAGTATATAGGTGCTAGAGCAAACCCCGGTAGAATTAGGTCACCTTCCTTCCTCTCTGTGCATGCACCTGTCTGTTGCCACTTCATGTTACTTCAGCCTTGCTGCTCCTGCTGTTCTTAGTGCAGAGCTTGTGGAGGTTCAGTGGAGGTGCCCAGGTGAGCTCTTCTGATAGCAAGTGAGTTCCTGTCCTGCTGCAAGAGCTGTGAATGGGCTGTGCGTGGGAGAGGTGACCCCTGGTAAAGCTGGCCACCCGCAAAATGCTGTGAAATACTAGGAAGCGAGCCTGCTGCAAAAAGATCTCTTCTTGCCGTTATCTGTAATTATACCATGTGGGAGACTCAGTAAAGGTTTTGTGTGGAATATGAATTTCAGGTTCATTGTCTTCTAACAGTGTTTTGCCACATGAGCCATTAGTTAGGGCCATATGTACTTGAATACTACGAGTGATGCTTTAAAGGGTAAAGCAGTGTATTCTGTACCAGAACGCCTGCTAAAGACGATGAAGGAGTATAGAGAGGGAGCTACGCATATTCCTCCTGCAAACAAATTTTTGTTTCTAGAGACTGGTCAATCTGTGAAGCTAAATTCAGTATTACTAAATACCCTTTTGGTCAAGCTTTAAAATAAGAACATCCACCCTTGCGTGCTCTCTTTTTTGGGCTACAGATTTCTCCTTGTGCTGGATTCTGGTGTAGTGTGCTTCAAATTGTTAGGGTAGCTCCCTTATGGAATTCTTAAAATGCACTTCAGTGACCAGTTGTATCTCTGGTGCTTTTGTTGTGGCTGTTGGCTATTCCTACACCTAACAGATGGCACTCGCTTAAACTGACAAGCTGTGGGATAGCCAAGCATTACTAATAAAACCTATCACATGTTGAACTTGACCTGACATTAATCAAGTTTTGAATGCTACAAATGATTCATGGATAATAATTAGTCTCTTGATCATATTAGTGAACATCCATCTCACATTGCTGCCATTATCTGCTTTCATTCTTATAGGGAACAAATCCATTGTGGTAATTAGGTGTTTTTAATGTGTTTTGAGCCAAAATGTTCTGTATGATTAACTTGGCAAAAAGGTTATTTTCAGTCTTTTGGTATGATTGTAAATTCTAGTAAATTAACAAACTGAAAGGCTTTCCATAAAATAGTACATTATAAAAAGTATGTATGTTTTTTAATTTTATTGGTTAACATCATGTGCTTTCAAGATGTACATATTCAAATGGACAAAACACTTGCAGCTTTTCTCTGTTTATATGTTGAATTAGCATCTTGACTGAATGGCTGTGTGAAAACCAGGATTTGAGCTTTAAGCGTAATGTTTTCTTTTTTTTAAAATAATTTCATCCAGTTTGAACTAGACACTGATTTTACAGCCCAAGAGTATGAAATTTCTTTTTAAGTAATGAGGAAATGAGAAGTCTATACTTTCTGTCTTTTATGCAGTTAAAGCGAAGTAGATCATTTCACTGGTTTACTGAAAATATAGTAGTTACTCTTCAATATGTGTTGGTTCTTGCTTAGCATCTAAAGCTTCTTTAAATAATTACGTCTTAGGGAGTTCAGCAAAACTTCTTTAAATGCTTCTTAGATAGTTCAGTTTTTAATTTCTACGATTTTTAATCCTACTTTTCTTTATGCATATTTTAGACCATTGGCATGGGCCAGGAAATATTTTGTAACTTGATGATATTTTTAGTATATTAGATTAAGAATATTTAGTATAAGCTGTGGTTTTCTGACTGTACTTTCAGTTATCACGCTGTGTTTCCTTTCTTGCCTTTTTGTTGCTGGTTTCTCAGCAAACATAATTTCAAAATCTTTAAGATAAATATAGCCAAATACCATGAATAAGTGAGGATGCATTATAGAATTGGACTTTATCTTGCTGTAAAGATAAATTTCAACTGATACTCTTTTTACCTCATTTATTTGACGTAAGGTAGCATATCATATTTTTATTAGGAAATGAGAATAACACAAAGGAAACTGGGTTGTGTTAAGTTATTAAAAATTGAGACTTCAACATTTATATACGTGATTTGGAGGAAAACATGAAATCATATAGTGAGAGATCATTTGTGTCTTTGTAAGGGAAATAAATTTTAATGTTGAAATGCTAGTTACTGCTTTTGGAATCACAGGGTGCAAGCAGAAATATTTATTTTTATGGCCATGTGTTAAGTCACTCCTGAGACCATGGGCTGTGATTTCAGGACCTTCACAGTTATGTGCAAGAAGCTGGTTTAAGTCAAGCGGCCACTTGTAATGAGCCATTGGCTGGTGAAATACTTCGGCAAGTGCTCGTGTATCCAGAGATCATCTTGAAAGGAAACTCCCATGAAGGAGAAGAGGGAGTACATTTTTCTTGCTGCTAAGACCTTTCTGGAATATTCTGTCTAGTCTAGCTGGAATGGTTTCAGTTGATGACAAAAACTAGGAATTTAGAGGAGACATCATTGAAATATTTGAATAGTTACATGTGCTTCCTTGTGAAATGTTTGAAATGTGAAGCTTGTTTCTTTGCCCAGAAAACCTCTAAGAGATGTCTTGGTCAGCATCTAAATAGAGGAACAAGGAAGAAAAGAAATACTGAGAAATGGGCATTAATTTGTTTTAATTGTGCATGCAATACTTCATTGGATCAGTGTATTGAAGATTGTGGTTCTCCATCACAACATGCTGTAACTTGAGACTGCAGTTTCCAAGAAGTACTTGGCACCTGAGCATATCGCTTGAAGAGGAACTTAAATATGCATGAGAGGAGAGGGTTTCATCCTCATAGGTGTCTGAACTGGTGATCCAGGCTATGTGTAGTTTTGGGCAGAGAAGGAAGGAAGTAGTAGAACTGCTGGAGGTATGACCTTTGATCTTCTCCCTTCTCCCCCCAAACTGTTAATTTACACTAGATTTGTTTAGGTCAGCTGTTTTACTTCAAATGCTGGCACTAGATGAGATGAGTAGTATCCTGCATATGAAAAAGATAAAAGTCTAAGTGGATTCAGTTTGAGGCTTGGTGTTGTTGTGGGTTTTTTTTGTTTGTTTGTTTGGTTGGTTTTTTTGTTTGTTTTTTTTTTTTCCTTTTTTCAGAAGTGGTATGCTCCCTTTTAATTCCCCAAACTGTATATTCCCCAGAATCACTAAAGACTGTTTTGAAAGTTTTACCATGTATTCGTAGTCATTTCAGTGAACAAACCAAAATCAAAACTTCTCTTAACCCTTTATTTTGGGCTGTGTTGCTCTTAAAATGTGAATTAGCTCACTTTTATTTGTGGAAAGTTTGAGATTTGAGTTTTATTTTTAAATAATATATGAAACCTTCTCATCCCCCAGTATATCATTACTCACATGCTATTTGATGCCTTTTTGCTTTGAGACAGAAAACAGCGATTTGATTCTTGATACATTCTCTGCTTTTAGAAACAAAACAAATCAAAAAAGAAATGATGCTACATGACAGAGGAAACTGAAAAGATTCTGGGGAGATGGAAGGAGCAGAGAATACAACGGTAGCTTAGGGGGACCAGCTTCCTCCACCTGACATTAAGCTGTATTTGATAATATTTTGAAGCATTGCACAGTAGCCTGTGTATTATCTGGAGGAAGCTTATACTCTACTAACAGCGTGTTGAATTCTTTTCCAGGAGACCTTCTTTTCCAAATGTAATGTTCCTGGAGTTTAGAACGTTAATAGTTTGGATGATGGCTCCATCATTGCCTGTTACCGATTGACTTATTTTGGGAAGTGTGATTGTCGGGATGAATCTGAGCCAGACTATTTTTGCATTATTTTAACTTAACTGAACTTAACATAAAAGTCATTCTGTAGGATTTCTGATGTCATTTAGAAACAGGATTTCTGAAGATATTATCTAGTAGGTTATTGTCAATATGTTTTTCTTCTACCCGTAACAAAGGAAATCCAGATTTCAATTCTGATTTTTAGGCAAAATAGTTTTATTAAGCAGGATGTTAAAGGTTTTGTGTTTATTTTATATATTTATTTTAACTTAAATCCAGGGAGGCTACCAAATAGAAATGCTGGTTTTTTTACATAGATCTTCAGCTGCGTTATGATGCATTAGATCCTTTCTTCAGAGACATCATGTAGTAATAGAGATTATTTTTTTGTCTTGTGAGTTAGCAAAAGTATGTTGAAAATACTTCTCTTAGTAGCAAACATTAAATTTAGATGTGTTTTACTGAGCATTGTTAAAGTACTCTACATTTGAAAGCATTTGTACTTCCCACTTTGGATGCAAATGTTGTTCTGGGATGTCTTAAATACATCAGTAGCCAGTGTTAAATTTGATAAATTTTATATTTAACTTGCATAATTAAGATCTCTTGAAGGAGTGTGCACTGAGATGAGGCAGGGCTATTGAGGAGGTTGTCATGTAAAAATAGAAAAACACAGAAGCTGGCAAGCAAGATTAAACAAATTCATGTAAAAATAAACAGGGGCAAAACCCTGTTTTAAAAGCAAAATAGTTCATCTCTTTTAGAGAAGTGCAAGGAAAGAGGCAGAATAATTGCTTCCTTTATAAAAGATGGTTATTTATGCTGGTAACTTCTGAATCTTTTTCTGAAGACTGTATAATAAGTTCATAGAATCTGCGGTGTCTGTACAGAGATTGATGAGCTCATGTCTGTAAAACTTGACAGTTGTCAGGATGTGAGAATTACTTTGTAGTTTGATGATGAGGGCTGTCATTATCAGAGGAAGGGCTTGTCCTGTAAGTTGGGCTGAAACTTAATCCAGTGAAGATGCCGGCTCTGTGAAGTCAGGAATGACAGTATGCTCATGTCTGAAGGTGTTCTGCATTCTAATTAGCTGACAATTTGATTAATAGTTTATTTATAACTAGTACTTTTGAGTAAAGTATGTTCCCTTTTGCAGCTTTTGCTGTGGCGTGAACAGGTAGATGATCAGTAATTTGAAGGTGGCTCTGAAAAACTGCTTCAGGGCTGGTGCAGGCAGAGTTGCTTCAGCTTGACTTGAAGCTGAATGAAGCATATAGCAGTTCAGAAATTGAAAAAACAAGGAAAATAGACATACATTTGTATTGTATTATAAAATTCAAAAAGATTTTCTTTCCACTGTAGGCTAACAAGCAGTATCAGTTTTGAATCAGAATATGGTCAAAATGGCTAGGAATATTTGCATGTTGTGCAGATAGATAATAGTTGTGTGCCAAGGACCTTAGCCAGATCATTTTGTAGAAAGTCAATATGACTTTGCAGAATCATTATTATGTTTTGGAATCTACATACCTCTCAAAGCATGTTGTGTTTCCATGAGTTTTTGTAAGGGGAAGGAAGAGGCACAGTAGTACCTACAGGACTTACTTATTTTTTAATAAAGTCACATCTAAAAACCCATCAGGGTCAGGTGGCTTGCCTCAGAATTACAGAAACGTTAATAAAAGCCTGCTAGCATTATGTGGAATCTATATGCACCAAAATTTTCTCCTCTTCCTGCTGGAGGAGCCAAGTGATTTCTTTATTGCAAAGTACAGAGATCTCCGAAGCATGATTTTTCAATTATGCACTCAAGGACTGCTGACTCATCCAGTGTTTTACCAAAATCAGCTTCCGCTTTGGTGGCATAGTGCTGCTCCTCAGCTCGTTGTTAAAGATCAAGGAGAAATCCTGTCACTCGGTGTACAGCTCCACTCATTCCATGCCATTATACCATTCTTTTCATTAGAGGAATATTATTAGATGTAGCCATAATTTTTAGTTTGATTTAGTTATATATTATGAAAGGAAAAGTTTGACATAAACTGTCGTATGAGTATGTGGTTCATTGCAGTGTTCACGGGGAAGTAGGAAGCCGCAAGAAGTGAACAAAGCGGTTCACAAGTGGAAATATATGCCATGAGGCTACAAGGAGTAGCGTGCCAGAAGAACTGGCTCGCATGCATCATTTACCCATCTTTTATAAAATGTCATTGAGATGTATTGCATTTTATTTGATCCCTGGCAGTCATCCCAGTCAAGCAGGTGTGCCGTTTATCATGGCGCCGATTAAATAAGACTGTACTGTTCAAGTCAATTAGAAATTTTAAGATGTGTGGAAAGCTGAACAGTGGATGAACCACGGTATCTGCATTTTAAGTTTATAAACCTAAAAACCTTACATCAACTGGTTGGTTTTTTAGCGTCAAACATACTTGCTTATATGTCAAACATTTCTTTTCTGCTCATTCTCCTGCCATATTCAATGAGTGTATATTCTGCTGTTCATAGATAACCTCTGAATAGTTTAATTCTCAAGAAAATGCGTACAGGAAGAAGCTCAGGGAAAACTTCAATTCCCTTCTTCCCTCTTCTCTCTCCCCCTCCCCCAAATTGCTAATCCTTTCTAGTAAAAATTCCTTTCTAGGGTGGTATCATTCAAATACTTGTAATTCACTTAATGAGAGTGAAAGCAGCATAACTGGGAGTACAGAGAGGTTTAGCTATCTGTTGAGGCTTGCTCTGATTTTAAAACCCCTTTTTCTTTGATATCTAATTGACACTTGGGAGGAGGTGTCTTAGTGAGAACACTGTGGACCTCCAAAATAACAATGAGTTCAAGTCTGCAACTGGGTATCAAGGTGATAAGAGGGATTCATTTGCATTTTATTATTTTGGTGACACAGTGAATGAAAAGGAATACCAGAATGTATTTTTGAATTTATATTTTCCTCTCCATTTGTAAAGTTGTGATAGTGCTTCAATGTAATTTTCTCAGTCTATGTGTAGACCAAGAGTGGAGAGACCTACAGGTAAAACAGTGCATGACAGTAATTTTATACTTTACCTGGGTGAGTCACACACTCCAAGTTAAAAGATTGTTTCTATATTCTTAAATTTATTTTAGGAAAGAATAAACAATGCAGTTTATGTAAGCTCCAACACCAAAGTAAAGATGTCCTCAAATTATGGCTCCTTTAAGACCTTCAAATAAGCAGAAATAGAGGTGATTGGTTTCTGTTTGCCACTTTGGTTAGTGCCTTCAGTTTCATTAAAATCAAGTACCAAAAAGTTTTATTACTGTTACTGCTGTTACTATTCAGAGGGTTTTTTTGGTACGTGGTTTTAATGAAATCTTTCCCATGTGTTTTCCTAAGTATGAAGCATATTCTTCTTACAGGTTTCTCACTAGCCAGTCAGTTTTGGAGCCACACAGTAACTTTGCAAGTGATTCACAGAAGACTTAGTTTATGTAGAAATTAAGGAAAAAAAACCCAAACCAAACAACAAACAAAACTTTTAAACGTTTGTTTCAGTATTTCTGCAATGTACTCATTGCTCTGATGAAGCAAAGACTAGCAATGAATTAATGAAAGAACTTAGAAAATTGCTTTTTGTTATTTTTGACATCTGGTAGAGGGTGCGTTATACTGTGAGCCTCAGCTGTACGTTTCAAAATGATAACAGGCAAATGCAAGCTACAACTTCCAAGTTCCAAGTATGGGCTACTGAAAAATAGTGTTTTGCTGAATGGTTTCTTACACAGAATCAAATATTCTTGAAGTATTTTACCACTTGAGAGTACTCCCATTGATTGTTTGCTTTTAAATTTAATTGTATCTAGAACTTTAATAGTGAACGCTGTATTTGTTGATGCAACTGTAAGCACAAATATACGAATGACAACGTGGATAAGGAAAGAAGCCAGAGATTTTTATAATAAAATGATCAATTATTCTATGCAAACAGTTACAGGTTTAAGTGAAATATCAGGATGATTATTATTGTTTTAGATACTTGGCCATCAGGCTTTTGATCCATTAAATGTGTAAGTGCATTACTCTGACTTGTACAGGCCATAGCGAATGCTTTTAAAACTGACTGTGTTTAACTGAGTTGTGTATTTGCTATTTTTTAGGACCGTGAGGTTACTTACAAATCAAACTATTATTTTGTTTGTTTTTCAAATGTTACTAAAAGCACCTGCAACTTCTGGACAAATTCTTCATCTCTATGGTAAAACATAATTGAAATTAATAAAGATGTAGTTTTGCGAGTCTCCCAATTTTTGCTCTTGCATCTCAGTTGTAGTTCTTATTGGTTATTTGCTTTTCCTTAGGCAAGTCATAATTTACCATGGAAGTGTATCATCATTTCTCATAACTGTTGGTTAGCTGGTTGCATTAGTTGGTTTAGTTAGTTTTTCTCTGGTAAATGCATCTTGATGGATGTATTCACCTCCACATGGAATTCAGTCTTTGAAAATGTAAACCGGTATATTCAAGATCCAAATGAACTCAGACAGTTGTTTTACAGTCGCGTTACGGGGTTATGCCCAAGTTAGGGAGTCTGCCAAATGTGAATTTTTTAATAATACCCTGAAATATTTTTCAGTGCATAGTTACAATCTAAGGTAAGCGATACTTCAGTGTTAAAGTGGCAAATGTGTTTTTAATTGTGCCACAAATGACTGTGGTACCCTGTATCAGAACAGATTTTTCTTCATCTGTAAGTCTGTAGAATCATCTTGATTTCTCATTACTTCTTTTTGGACAAAATCATTTTCCTCAAATAGAACTGTAAGAATTCACCTCCCTGAAACTTGTTTCAGCCTTGAGTGTTCTTTGCAAAAACTTCTGATTTATTGAAGCTTTCTATGTTGACATTTCCCAAGTTCTAACATTAAACCATAAATAAGCAGTTTGCTAGCAAATTATTCCGGTAGTAGCATATAATCTGCTTTGATGTGCAGTCTTCTAAGTGGAATACTTCTCTATGCAAAAAAGTTTTCTTTTCCTTTTATTGTACAGCTCCTGGAAGGAAGCTTTGCCAGAGAAGTTAGCCATGAAGTGGATGGACTGATATTTCAACCTACAGGAGTAAGTAGTGTAAAAATGGATTATTCTCCCTTCACTCTCAAGTAAAATTCTCATGCTCCCTCCCCACTCACCTTCCCATCTACTACCTAATCTTTGTTTTGGTCAGGATGACTTTGCAGTGGTAATTCTGATTATTTTTTTTTTCCCCCTGTTCCTCAGACTACTTAAATTCAACTGGTTGCAATCTAATTTGTAGTATGTGTGACTTTGGATTGATCCATGGTGTAGTTTTTAGGAATCACCTCATGCTTTTTGCATGTGTACTATGATGTGCTGCTAAATAAGGAAGGATTTTTTTCTGACTGCTTAAGTTCAACCATTGATTTGAGCTCTTGGATTATTTTCTTTCTCAAGGATGTTCACATGTTAAAATTTTAGTAGTTGTTGTGACTCATGTTGTTTTAGTGCTATAAAAGCATGATATATTCTTGAGCCATGTCTGCCAGTAGAAAGGTGTGTGACTGGGCTCATATATGCAGAAGTCACCAGAAAAACTGCAGACAATCAGAAAAAATAATGTAAGGTTTGTAATGTGAAAAAAAAATAGGTCTGACTTCAAAGGAAGTCAGTATCATGGCCTTGTCCATCCTACTTATGCTCCTGTTGACTCTCGTACACTTCAGTGTTTATTTTATATTGGCAGAGATAGCAATTGATCCATGTTGACTTTTTAAGGCTTAAGTTATGGTTACTAGAGAAAACATTTGTATTTCATTTTCCAGATAAAATGATTTTTTTCTGGTCTACTTCCTATATTGTAGATCTTAGCAAGGGTGGTGACACTTCCATCTGGAAACAAGATTAACTTCTCTTCTCTGTTACAAGTTCTATGTCAGCTAACCACAAACTGAGCAATCAAACCACGTACTTTTTTTTTTTTTTTCCCTCCAGTATATAGCTATTTTCAATTGAAAGCACAACTACTAGGGTAAAGAAAATTCACACTTTCCTAACAAGTTGTGGCTATGTCTTAGAATATTGCTAAAATCTAAAGCGAATGTAAAGGCTTCTCTGAACTACTTTCCTGAAGATTAGTGGCTAGCCTATGCAGAGTTACTGGAGCTTAATTTGAAATTACCTTTTCTAGTTGAAATGAAATTACTGAAGAATGTGTCTCTTTGCTGTTACACAAAAAATGTCCGATGTTAATTCCCTGTTTCTAGAACTTGTGTTTTCTGATTTAGCATACTGAGGAATTTATAACCTGACAAAACCCTAATTTTCTTGCATAGATGCTAATAAGGGTTTTTAATCTTTAAAATATGGGATATATTTGTTTAGTCTAATTTAATGTTAAAATTTCACTATTATTTCAGGATTTATGGAATGCAAGTTTGCTGCATCTCTTGATCTCTGCCTTTAGACACAGGCATCTAGACCTGAGAATAAGGATATATTTCCCACTAGCTGTAGGCAACACTGGTGCTAGGAGTCAACATGGATGGAGAAAGAATATTTTGTTTGTTTGAAGTTTGGTTTAATTCTGACTTATAATAAAAATCAAAGTACCTGAAATGATTTGTGAATGGGAATTATGCTTTTAGCTCTGGGTTTTCTCACTTTTCTCTTGGGTTTGAAGAGATTTGGAATCAGGTGCCTGTGAATTATTTGAAAAGAGATTTGTGAAAAAAATTTACTGACAAATCTGGAGTTTCAGTTAGCTATAAGAGGGTTAATTTTCTTCTGTTACTCTTCCTATTTAAACTCTTATTATGAATAGCAAGGTTCTTGTACTGAAGCAGGAATTGTTTTGTACTGTGACTAATGATGGTAGAAACAACATTGAGGAGTAAGGAGATTGTTTTCTGCCTGTGCGGGTCAGTTTATTTTGCCGGGTCATGCTAACTGAGCATTTATTATTCCTAACTAATTCACCAGTTACTTCAGTTACTTACATTGGTTATTGTCCAGGGTCTACAAATACTTTAACTTCATGAAAATTGAAAGGCAATGACTGAGGCCTCCCTTCTCTCCCTTTCCAGAGACTGAAAGCTTTCAGAGGTCATGAGAAGAGCGTGTTTAGTGGAAGTGATGGAGGTTTTTGTTTATGATTTAAGAATGCTTTGCAGGTGATCTGATGTGATATGTGCTTCATAGTGCCCCTCTGTGCATCCCCTCCATTAGCCTACCATTCTTTAACAGCTCCGTGGTGAGAGACAAATATACAACAATGTTTTCTTACTGCTGTTTCTCTTCTTCCCTTTGTACTCTTTTCCTTTCCTCTTTTCCTTTTCATGCATCCTCTCTATCCAACAGCCTGTTTCCCACATTCCTTTTGATTTCCCTTTTATGTTGCTTCTCCCTTACGCTTCTTTTCTCTGCATCATTTTCTACCCATTTAAGATGCTACCGATATAGCTCCCATATGGCTAAGTCAGCTCCATTCCATCTGATCAGCTTTCTGATCCCTCTACATGTAACAGGTTGGCAGAGCAGGGACCGAAGCTAAGTGCTAATTAGGAGGAGTGAAACAGGCCAGCAGGAAACCTCATGGACAGGTATGTCACCCTGGGATCATGCCCCAGACAATGAGTGAATTAGCTTGCAGGTAAAAACCAAACACCTTATTCACAGATTCTGAATACTTGTGTAAAGATTGGAAGCTTTCAATCCTTTTTTTCTAAAAGTTACTTCAAAACAGCGAACAACTTCTTACATTTGTTTTAGAACGCTTGTGGTTTGCCAGCCTGTGTGTTTTTAATGGAAATCTCAAAAATGGCCTCTTATCTTCTGATGGCAGAATTGACTCTCTGATCTATGCCCACTCATCAGTGAAATTACTTTTGTTATCTGCCTTATAAATCATACCTTTGCTAGATATCTCAGACTGTCTAATTTTTATGCTAGCGATCTCTTAATCACCAACTTTCTTGCTAGCTGAAACGATTATTTTCCCTTGCTTAGGAAAAGGATGTAGGAATTATTTTCTTACTTTAGCCACGTAAAATAAGGCTTGCTGGCCATCAGTTAGGAAGGCCTAGGGACAGTTTTTGAGCATCTGTGGAAATCTTATATCAGAATTTATTCCTCTTCTGTTCCATCTTTTTGCTTCCTGAGCTCTGTGGTGTTTTTGCATTGGCTCAGGCTGTTTTCTGTTTGGTATATATCTATGCTCTTCTTTTAGATGAGGAATAAAGTCCAATTGTGTCAGTTTGGGATTTTTCCAGGGAAGGAAGAAGGGCAGTTGCTGAGCTGTGTTCTTCTAAGATAAATGTTATTTTAAAGAATGGCTGAATTATTTACCACATAACTCTCCATACTGAATGCTAACAAAAAGCTTAGCCTTTAAAATGAAAGGAGAATAATGAGCAGGTTTTTATTACTGACTAACATTGCATGAGTTTTTAATATATCTTCCCTCCACTCCCTTGGCAGGCTTAGTGGTGATCTGAAATGCTTGGCTGCCTGTTAATTATTTGTGCTATTCCCACAGTATAATAGGCTGTGTTACTTTCTGTCATTGTAAAAGTTCACCCAAAATCACTGAAGTTAACACAGAATGAAATATCTCCAAAAGGTGCCACCAAATAAAATATCTCTAAAGGGTCATGTTTTGTTTCATCTTCTAAATAATCCTGTATAATGGTGAGCATTTTCTTCTGCAGTATATGTTTTATGGAATAGGCTGCGAATTTTTAAACATAGGCCAAGTCAGTTGCTGGCATATTTCTGAAACTCAGACATCCCGTTTACCAGTGATGGGTCATCAATTATTGTTAAATATTTCTATTGCAATAGTAAGTAATGGCTTCAGATAGGCTCTGAGTGAGTCTCAATACCAAAGCTGATATATAAAGGCTTGGGTAGAATCATATGATGACATAAATTTTTGCTTCTAACAAATATACAAGTTTGTGGATTTAGCTTTCTAATTTTGTAGTGATTCGTACAAGATTTGGAGGCAATGGAATAGAATAATTTATTTCTGTTGGAAGGGACCTGCAACTGTCATCTAGTCCAACTGCCAGACCAATTCTGGACTGGACAAATGCTAAAGCAAATTATTTAAGGTCATTTTCCAAATGCCTTTTAAATGCTGATAGGCTTGGGGCATTGACCACCTCTCTAGGAAACGTGTTCCAGTGTTTGACCATCCTCGCAGTAAAGAGATGCTTCCTAATCCCAATCTAAACTTCTCCTGGCACAACTTTGAAACATTCCCACGCATCCTGTCACTGGATACCAGGGAGAAGAGATCAGTACCACGTTTCCTTAATGTCCCACGCATCCTGTCACTGGTTTTTTATTTTTTTTTATTTTTTTTTTATTTTTTTTTTTTCCCTCTAGAGTTTGCAGCAGAAGGGAAGAGAATCTGGAGAGAATAATTTTTACCAGTCTTTCTATTGCCCCATACTACTAAAACCTTTCGTGTATCTTTAGACTATCTCGTTGCCAAATATGATTTCTCCTGCAAGAGGAATGTTCATGGCTGAATCTGTTACTGGTCAGGGGCTGCTGTTGTCATGTCAGTGTGCACTTTGTGCTGTTATAGGTTTCCCTTTAACAGAGAACTTGCTGTCAGTCTCCTGAAATGTCACTGAGCTTTACAACTCTCTTCTGCCTATGAATAGTTGTTATATTCAATTTCCATGGCAATGTTCCTTGCAATTCATCTCTTAAATAGCTAGTTGTATCTCAAATATACCATTCTATCATATGCTTTATGAACATGCTCGGATTTATTAGCAATGCACAGTATTTCTTTGAGAGCTTTTCTGTGATTATACAAGTAAAATTTTTATACCAATTCAAGTTGTCTTTGCTGTCTTGAGGTGATCTGGTTTTTATGTTGTTTTTTTAAATTAGAAAACTAGGAAATTAGGAAAAAATAACAACACAGATGCTAACTTAAACACCAATTAGTAAGGTCTAATTAAATTAATTAGAGCTCAATTAAATCGTTAGACTTCTAGATAAAAGTGCCATGATTTTTGAACATATTAGAATTTTATGATTTCCGCTTACTTTCCAGGAACCTGAGATAATTCACACCTCAGAAAATTTGAACATTTCTTACAGGTAGAAAATCCTAGCATCCACACTTGACAAAAAATGGCCAAAAAGAGAAGGGGAAGGTTATGAGTCATTTTTAGCTCTGAATATAGTAAGGTAATGGTGTAGCAAAAGTTTTCTTTAACTTTCTGCTGTTGGTCCTCTAGTACATTTACAGATGCGAATCATAGAATGTGTTGAGTGGGAAGGGACAGCTAAAGGCCATCTAGTCCAACCCCCCCTACAGTAAGCAGGGACATCTCTAACTAGGTCAGGTTGCTCAGAGCCCCATCAAGCCTGACCTTGAATGACTCCAGGGATGGGGCTTCCACCACCTGTCTGGGCAAACTGTTCCAGTGATCCACCACCCTCATATTAAAGAATTTCTTCCTAATGTCTAACCTAAATCTACCCTTTTCTAGCTTAAAACCATTACCCCTTGTCCTGTCGATACAGACCCTTGAGAACAGATCTCCCCCTGCCTTCTTACAGGCCCCTTTCAGGTATTGGAAGGTTGCTGTAAGGTCCCCCCAGAGCCTTCTCTTCTCCAGGTTGAACAGCCCCAACTCTCTCAGCCTGTCCTCATAGGAGAGGTGCTCCAGCCTTCTAATCGTGTCTCTCCTCTGGACATGCTCCAACAGGTCCACATCCGTGTGCTGGGGTCTCCAGAGCTGGACACA